>CM040619.1:77550719-77570134 GCA_022817965.1 Solanum lycopersicoides
TAATCGCTAAACCAACATTCAACCTTAAAACAAGAAAAGCCCCCAATAATCCATTAAAAATCGCCGATATCATAGGAAGTTTTTAAAAAATCTTTATAGTAAGGAAAGAGAAGAGAGGAGATCTATGGCGGAAGAATAAAACGAACCTCGGGCCTCAGCCATCGATTAATGGTGGAGGAAGCCATAGAAAAACAACACGCAAACTTTACGATCTTTTTGAGACTGTTGATGATGATGACCTAACCTGTTCATTTCGCCCCCCTTCCCTATTTATATTCTCACGAAATCGAAATTACTCATTGACTGCAATTTGCATTATTTTCAATTTACGAAAAGGCCCATAAAGTTTTTTTGAAAAATCATTGAAGCTCTAAATTTTCTTTTCAATTTCTAGAACGAATTGAAAAGTTTTTTTTATAATACATAGTCAAACATTAAATACGGTAAAATCTCTATATAACGTGTTACTTTTTTTTTAGTTGTTATAATAAAATTTTGTTACATAGAGGGTGTGTTTGGTATGAAGGAAAATGTTTTCCATGGAAAATGTTTTCCTAGAAAATGTTTTCCTGGAAAACAAGTAGATTTTGGACTTATTTTCTCATGTTTGGTTGGTGAGTAGAAAATATTTTCTGAAAATGATTTTTATTGTTTAATTTATGAATGAAAATGTTTTGAGAGACATCTTTTATTTTTACTAGAGTAAAAAATAATTTATGAAATTAAAAATATTTTTTAAAATCAAAATATTATTATTTGTGGGGGTGTGGTGGGTGGGGGGGTAGTGGGTGGGATAGGGGGGAAGGGGGGTTAGGAGTGAAAAAAAATTAAAAATTTGAAGTTGATAGTATTTTAAAAAACAAAATTAATTATTTTGGGGGTTGGGGGTGGGTGGGGGGCTGCCGGGGTTGGGGAGTGGGTGGGTGGGTTCGGAGTTTAAAATAAAATTTTGAAGTTGAAATTTTTTTAAAAAGCAAAATTAATTTTTTGGGGAGAGATTGGGTGGGGGGTGCAGGGATCGGGTGAAAAAATAAAATTTTGAAATTAAAAATATTTTTTTAAAATTGACGTTTTTTCTAAAAAAAAATGTAATTTGAAATTGGAGGAGAGTTTTGGAAAATGTTTTCCTTAATTTTTGAAGGGAAGTCATTTTCCTTAATTTTGAGGAAAATGAGTTGATTTGGAAAACATTTTCCAAAACTTTTGTTCCAACCAAACATGGAAAAATTGGAAAATGTTTTCCAGAAAATGTTTTCCTTCATACCAAACACACTCAGAATGTAGACTTTTTTTAAAAAATTAGTTGATATAACAAAATGTTATGGATATTTAATTTTTTTTTATAAATAGATTAGATTATATTAAAATGTTCATGTAGACATATATTTTCTTTACTTTCTTTTAATTAAGTGAAAATGTAAACTATTATATATGTTATAACTTATAAAAGATAAAATAAATAAAATAAACATCTCTCTGGCATTTGATTTGTTCAAATTAATTTTTAAAACAAAGTGAAAAGTTTGTGATCTTAACTATTCTAACTGAATTGAGAGCTTACAACAACAAATTCACATTGTAGCCAATGAACTAATTTTCCATTTCAAATCAATTGAATGAGTTATTGAATACAGAATGCACCTATATATAGGAAACTTCTAATTCACATGTGTATGACATGCCTTTAACAGAATTAATAACAGAAAGCTAACAAACTTTAAACCACTTGACTCAACTGCCTAACTTCCTATCAACTTGACTATTCTTCAGTGTTATATTTCAATACTCCCCCTCAAACTGTAGGGTGAAAAACATCTAACACACCAAGTTTGGTCAATAGAAAATGATGCTGAGTAGCACCTAACCCTTTGGTGAAGATATCAGCAGGTTGCATAGCAGTACATATGTATTGAGGATTTATAAAATTGGATTTCACTTTCTCCCGAATGAAGTGACAATCAATTTCTATGTGTTTCGTACGTTCATGGAACACTGGATTCTCTGCTATCTGAATAGCTGATTTGCTGTCTGTGAAAACTAACATTGGACTAACAACTGGACAATGGAGCTCTTTGAGTAAGCCAGCTAACCAAACTAACTCTGCAACTAGAGCTGCCAAACTTCTATATTCTGCTTCAGCAGAGCTTCGACTAACAGTCTGCTATTTTTTTCGATTTCCAAGAAATCAACGAATCTCCAAGTTTTACCCATGTACCCTGTAACTGATCGCCTTGTATTTGGACATGAAGCCCAGTCAGAATCACAATATCCAGTGAGTTTTGAAGGTTCAGTTCCTTTTCTTAGCAAAACTCCAAGTCCTGGAGACCTCTTTATGTACTTCACAATTCTTAGTGCTGCTTCCAGTGAGAAGTTTTAGGATGTTGCATGAATTGACTTAAAACTTGCACACTGAAACAAATATCAGGCCTAGTAATAGTTAGATATAATAGCTTCCCAATCAACCTCTGATAAGATGTAACATCATCTAGTTCAGGATCATTAGAAACACCAGCATTTTAATCATATTCTAGACTGGTAAGTTTGTGATTGAACTCTAAAGGAGTACTCACTGTTTTTTGCACCACTCAACCCAACTTCTGAAATAAGTTGCAAAACATACTTTCTTTGATTAAGTAAAAGTCCATCTTTGGATTTCAAAATTTCTATTCCCCAAAAATATCTAAGATTCCCCAAGTCTTTCATCTTGAAGTTCTGATTCAAAGTAGCCTTGACTTCTTGAATCAAAAAAGAACTGTTTCATGTGATCAAAAGATCATCTACATAGACCAAAATTATGACTAGATCAGTTCCAACTTTTCTAATGCAAGGAATGATCACGTGCACTCTGAGTATACCCTGCTGCCAGTAGAGATGTAGTAAACTTGATATTCCATTGTCTAGAAGCCTGCTTTAAACCATACAATGATTTTCTCAGCTTGCACACCTTATTCTCCCCCTGTCTTTGCAAGCCAAGAGGAAGATTCATGTAAATATCCTCATTGAGATCACCTTGTAAAAAAGCATTATTTACATCCATTTGAGATAAATCCCAACCATAGGAAGCTGCCAGTGTAAGAATTGTTCTAATTGTGATCATCTTTGCAACTGGAGAGAAAGTCTCATGGTAATCAAGACCTTCCCTTTGTGTGTATCCTTTAGCAACTAAACGAGCTTTGTATCTGTCCACCTCACCATTTGCTCTATATTTGATTTTATACACCCATTTTGACCCAATGGCCTTTTCACCAGGAGGCAAATCTACAATAGTCCAGGTACCATTATCTTCTAATGCCTGAACTTCTTGATGCATGGCTTCAACCCATAGTTTGTCTTGAGAAGCCTCATGGTAAGACTGAGGCTCCACCACTGCAGAAAAAGCATTCCAATAATTCTTATAATCAGTGGAAATGTTGTCATAGCAAACAGAATTGGTGAGCGAATGAGGATGAGATTTTTTAGGTACAATTTAGTATTTGATCCATACTGGTGGCTTGGTAGCTCGACTAGTCTTTCTAGGAACAATATTATCTTGTTGAACCTCATCTGGATGCACAGGATTATCAACAGGTATAGGATCAACTTCTTCAGGTTCCATCATAACCTCAGCTTCTGCACAATCAGGTTCCATCATAACCTCATCTTCTGTAGGTTCCACCACAGTCTGATGTAATTCATCAGAATGTAATATTGGATGCATAGTTGACAGATCACAGTCATGTGTATCTGGATCATCTGCATTATTTATAAAAGGTGACAATAAAGGAAAAGTTCCTTCATTTAATTTCAGAAGCTTAAAGGGAAAAACCTCTTCTCTGAAAACCACATCTCTACTAATAAAAATAGTTCTTGTATCCAAATCATACAGTCTATATCCCTTTTGAGTAAAAGAGAAACCCAACAGGACTGCTCTCTTTGCTCTAGCCTCAGATTTGTCTCCTCTGGGCAATGAACTCGCAAAGCATAAACATCCAAAAACTTTAATGTGTTCTATGCTAGGAAGTTTTCCAAACAACACCTCATAAGGAGACTGACCATCCAAAACACCAGTAGGCAATCTGTTAATAAGATAGACTGTTGTTTGTATACAATAACCCCAAAATCTACTAGGCACATGAGATTGCAACTTCAATGCTCTTCCTACCTCTAAAATATGTCTATGTTTCCGTTCAACCACCCCATTTTGTTGTGGGGTATAAGGACAACTACTTTGATGCACAATGTCTAATGAAGAAAATAAAGCATTCATTTGACTATTGAAGAACTCAGTACCATTGTCTGATCTCACAGTCTTTATTGAACAACCAAATTGATTACAGATCATGGAAAAGAAACCTTTCAATACAACTCCTACTTCCCTTTTTGACTGTAAGAGAAAAACCCATGTAAATCTACTGTAGTCATCAACTATGGTTAAGAAATAATGCTTTCTATCATAGGTAGGATGCTGGTGAGGACCCCAAACATCCATGTGTACAAGCTGAAACAAACTACTGGATATAGTTGTACTAAAAGGAAACTTCAATCTACATTGTTTGGCTAAAGGGCAAATCATGCATTCTTCTTGTATACTAACATCCACATTATTCTTCAATATGGAAATGTGCTTCATTACTTTTATAGAAGGGTGCCCTAATATGAGATGCCACAGCTTCAAATCTGTAATTCTCTTGTTTGTAACTACTGCTCCTCCTGCTACTGAAAATGCTTCATGCTTGAGAATGTAAAGACCTTCTTCTTCCTTACCAATCCCAATCACCTCCCCAGTATTTAGATCCTGCATTGTACATAGTTTAGGAGAAAAAGACACCACACAATTCAGATCCTTCGTCAGCTTAGAAATTGACAGCAAATTGAATCTAAAATTTGGTACATATAGCACATTTTTCAGCTTGTATTCTCCCAAAATCACTGCATTTCCAATGTGTTCTATTTGAATTTTATTCCCTGTAGATTCTTGCACTCTATTAGGATTTGACTTTGTTGGATGTTTGCAATCATTAAGGATCTTATCACAATAAGTAACATGATGTGTGGCTCCAGAATCAATAATCCACTTCAATTCTGCTATATTTACATTATCATGTTTAACATTCATACCTGCAATTGTATTTGCCTTACAACTTCCAGTTGGCTGATCAACAATCATCTTCAGCACTTGATCATAGTGGTCTTTTGTGAAATAACCACCTGGAAAATGAAAGTGAGAATCTGATCCTGATGTTGATGTAGTTCTTTTTCTTGAAGATGAGCCAGCTTCAGCTGTTGAGACATGAGCATGAGGCATGCTATCCTCATCAGTAGATGCTCTTCTTTTGCTTTTGAAATCAGTAGGAAAACCTACAATCCTATAGCAAGTCTCTTTTGTATGGCCTTTGAATCCACAATGTTCACATATCACACCTACTCTCCTTCCTTGTGAGACATGTCCTTGATTTTTCTTGGACTGAGTATTGTTAGGTGGATATTGAGAATTTTGTGACTGGTTGTTGAATCTCGAACCTCTTCCTGCTAGCATAGTCATAGGATACTTTCCTCCTTCAATCAAACCTTGCTTCATTTGACTTTCCTCTTGAATTGCCATTGCATAGGCTTGATTCACACTTGGAACTGGTGAACCAAGCAGAATTGAGCTTCTGACTTTAGCATAACTCTCATTCATTCCTACTAAAAATTGCAATAACCTTTGTTGTCTAATATGTTCAATATGAGAATTTGACTCCTGACATTCACATGATGGAGATGGAACCATAACATCTATCTCATCCCATAGATCTCTCATATTAGAGTAGTATGTAGTCACAGAGTCTGTTCCTTGAATCATCATAGTGATCTCCTTCCATAAGTGAAAAATTCTAATCAAGTTAGATTTATCAAACCTTTCTTTGAAGTCGCTCCAGATCTTCCTTGCACTCGATGCATATACAATGCTGGTTAACAGCTCTGGTGCTACTGTTGCACTGATCCACGATAACACGACTGTATCACACCTTTCCCATCTAATTGCCAAATCTCCTTTGTACGTGCTTTTGACACAAGTGCCATCGACAAATCCAAGTTTGTTCTTGACTAGTAGTGCCAAACGCATCGATCTACTCCACAGTCCATAATTCTCTGAACCTGTAAGTTTTATTGGAATTAAAGCAACACCTGGGGTATCAGATGATTGTAAATGCAGAGGATGATTGTGATCGATTTGATTGGAATTGATTTGTGAATCAATTTCTGCTGCGTCTGGATTATTTACAGTTGTTGCACTGTTATTCACCATTGTTGAATCTTCAAGCGGCTAACAGTGAAGCCTGCTATGTCTTCTACAAACTTTTGATCTCCTGCTCTGATACCATGAAAAGTTTGTGATCTTAACTATTCTAACTGAATTGAGAGCTTACAAGAACAAATTCACATTGTAGCCAATGAACTAATTTTCCATTTCAAATCAATTGAATGAGTTATTGAATACAGAATGCACCTATATGTAGGAAACTTCTAATTCACATGTGTATGACATGCCTTTAACAGAATTAATAACAGAAAGCTAACAAACTTTAAACCACTTGACTCAACTGCCTAACTTCCTATCAACTTGACTATTCTTCAGTGTTATATTTCAATACAAAGATCTTGTGATATTTATGTCAAACATTCCAATATTTTAGAACTTGTTTTTACATTATTAAACTATGTACATAGTTGTAGTTGGCTAATTTGCTTACTTTTTCCCCCCCAGAAAAATGACATAAAAAATAAGAAGAAGAAGAAGAAGAAGAAGAAGAAATTACGTATTGATATTTATCAATGTATTATCTTTCGATGAACGAATGAAAATTAAAATTCATAAATTGGCAGCGTTTCTACTAACATGGGTGTTATGCAATAATATTTCAAATGTTAATCTCAACAATTTTCGAGTTGAATGTCCTTTTATTTTGGAAACTTTCACATATAGCCACTAAAAAAATAGCTTAATTATTCTCCATAACTATAGTTTGATAATTACAGTTCGTAACTACATGTTATAGTGAGGAGAGATGTGAGCGAGACTGGGAGAGAGAGGGCAAAAAGTAGGAGAGAGCTGAATTGTATATATATATATATATATATATATATATATTGGTTAGATAATTGCATATTATACATATGTATTTGTATATATGGCAAGCGAGATTGGAGAGAGAGGGTAGAGAGTAGGAGAGAGGCGAGCGAGGAGGGGCAGAGAGTCAAAGAGGGGTAATTGTTATGAATATTGATTAAATAATTATATATTATACATATGTATTTATGTGTTCTGGCAAATTATACATACAAATATGACTAAATATACAAAGTTGAAGTCAGCCCACATAATTAATTTATAATATTAACTGTGAATGATAATTATTGCAATTATAACTATAATAAATAGTTAAGTAGTATGAATTTACTTAACCATATAATTTTCTCTTTTTTCTTTTTGGGCTATGAATAACAATCACAACTTCCTAAGAGGCAAATTTGCACACTTTTTAATTCTAATAAACAAGTGTAAAAGAAAGAAAAAAGTGTCTCTAGTAGCAACAAAAGCGTTACATAAGAATTGTATAAATAAAATTAGTAAATGCATACGATTGGACCGACCATTCTAATTGGTTGGCTCCTGGCAAGCTACAACTATCAAAAGCGTCCCATGCATGAACAAATGGCCTACTTATTTGACCATTTTCTCATTGGCTCTTCATGCGTCAAACAATTGATTCTCATTTTTCCACTTTTGCCACTACAAAAAACAATTTGACAAACTCTGTTTGTGCCTCCATCACGCATCTCTAATCTAACGTCAAATTTTATGTAAAATTTAATATTTTAAACTTTGATTTATATTAATTTTTATATCTAATTTAATAGGTGTACAATATTACATTAAATTTGGTGTAACACTATTCATCATATCAATTCACTTATTAAATATTTTATTATATAAGCTTTTAACTAAATATTATATAAACGATATGTTTAAATTAAATCTCTTTATATTTAATTATTTTGTATGTAATATTTTTATAATATTAGTTTTAGATATAAAATTTAGCTTCTTTTTATAATTAATTTTTCAATATATGACTGTTTAAAAAAATTAAATTTATGTTAATTCTACTATAAATTATAATTAGATATAATTACAATTAACCTTCACAAAAAATTAAAATGCAAACATGTGAATTTTTAAAAAAATAATATAATATATTAAGAATAACCGAAAATAATAAATATTTGACAAAGTAGTAATTGACATTCGCCATAAATTATATATGGTGAATTTTTTAGAAGAATTTGTTCTATCAAATAAAAATATATAAATGAAATAACAAAATAATAATATAATAATGAAAAGAGAGAAAAATATTTATTTTTGGTGTAAAATTTGGTGCAGTGATTTGGAGTTGATTACACAAAAAATAGTGCTGACACCAAATATGATGTAAAATTTGATGTTTGGGTTTAAGATGCCCTCGTGAGACAATCCCACAAATAACAATATCATTTTTTTTATGTATTAAATATTTTAAAATATTTATATAGGTCAAGATTATTAAATTCGATCAAACTTATAATCCAAATTCTAGCTTCATCTTATATGTTGTATATATTTATTGTTTTTAACTGTTTGACTTAATTAACATTATAATAATAAACGATAAATATAACTTTGAAAAACATAACTACTTCTCGCTTTTCTAGAATATCAAAATATTTTTTATTTATTTTTTTGTCAAAAAGATTGGTGTTTGGAAATTGAAATTGGAAGGAGTGGTTGTTTGGAATAGGGAAAAGGATATCTAGGTAGGGAACACTTTGGAAACTTGTATAAACACATAATATAGGAAGGTAATTTTAAAATTTTAATATTTTCAAGAAATTTTACTTTAAAATGAAGTGAATTTTATTGGAAGTGAAATACAATTCAAAGACTATGGATGGTTGTTCCCGAAAAGTTGTAGTTTAATTATAAATTATTGTTTTTGGCTAAAATTATTCTTTAATTATGACTCAAATCTAACGTACATCTTTATATTATCAAAGTGAGCAAAAAATATTCTTATACTATCAAAAAAATAACAAGAATCACCCTTCAGTCTATTTTTGTTAAGAAACTGATTGAACCAGTAAAAAAATATTTTTTTAATTTGCTGGTCATGTCTTAGCTACATCGAGAAGATCAATGTTACCTAAAAAGAATAAGGATAGGGATATAAATTAATATTTCATTCTCATAATTTAAATTTTGTGTGTTGTTAGTTTATATGTTTTTTTGCATCAAGTAAATTGACTTGCAATAATACATAAGTTTTGAAATATTTATACAGTAGGATCTGATGGTTTGAAAGATTATGTAAAAAAAAATTATTTTAAAAATATTATATGCAACTATTTAGAGATTTTCTTTAATAAAAAATATATATACAGTACGTATATACTATATAGACAATGCAATTCACATTTTATACAATATATAAAAATATTGGTAATTTAGTGAAATTATTTAGGCGTTTTGTTGTGAAATTTAAATAAAAGTTACATTATTTAAAAAATTTAAAGTTGGAGTTGTATTTGAACATATTTTTTACAAAGAATATTCAGAATTTGAAATATTTGTCTGAATATGATTTAGATCCCCAATTCTAAAAATTAAAAAAATCATCCAACTTGATTAGCTTAACCGTGTGTACATATATTCATTCGACTTGACACATTTTTTATTGGTGGCGTGAGTTTCTTAAAAAAATAGACAGAAGGATGAATTTTGCAACTTTTTGAATAGTGCAAGAATATTTTTTGTTCAATTTTATAACACAAATACGTACTTTAGATTTAGGTCATAGTTAACGATGATTTTAGCCAAAAACTCTATTTGTTTGAGAATATAGGAAGGAAAACTTACACAAATATATTATATTGAGGAAACATTTATTGTTTATAGTGTTAAAGTTTTTTTCACTTGATCACTTTGAATACATGCAATTAATAATATAATTTTAATACATGTTATAAATAACAATTTTTTAAAATATATAATATAAATTTTATTGATAAATAATATATTTATCACATATTTTAAAAGAATATGTCAAATTTCTTACCAAACAAGCATAGTAAATTTTAAAATAATTATAATACATATATATTACATACACAATTCACTTTTAATACTATTGCAAATTTATCATAATATTGCTATGTATTACTATAAATGATAATAAATAAAATGTATGACTAAAATCAGTAATTATTTATAACATTCATTCAAGTAATTTTTTCATATATAAATCATAAAATGTGAATCAAAATTCTTATAATTTCATTTTTTTTTTAAAATGATGATAATTAAAAGTGGACCGAGAAAATATTATTTAATTCAGGAATCTTTTGCTATCAAAAGTTTGCATCTCAAAGACTCAAACCCGATTATTTAAAGACATGCACATGTTTTATTTAGTTTCAATAAATATGGAATTTATGAATTAAAAACACTTTATTCTTTGCACTATTAATGTTGGCTTCTCCTAATTATAATCTGACAAATAAACCTACTTTTTCAAGTTAGGACGCCATTCCTTTTTAATAATTTAGTTAGATATCATATATACTCAAATCGTTAGTAATTTGAGTTTGGCTCCATCCATAGCAACAACAAACAAGGAGAGAAATGTACAAAAATCATAAATATATTCTAATTACTTCTTAGTACTATAAATATTTGTGGTGAAAAAAGACCTCATGAATTCACTTATTTTATCATTATCAAGAGATAAAAGAACATATGAGTTGAAAATAAAATATCGATCACTTTTTGTCATTAATATCAATATAAATATTTTACAAGTGGACAACCATGTATGTCAATGTTTCATTTGCCTTTTATCTTAGGTATTCAAAAGTTTTTTTAATAAAAAAAAGTACTTATAATAACATGAAATGGAATAATATTTAAATAAATTTATATTAAGATAGACAGCTATGTTTGTTGGACCATTTGATTGATAATGATTTACTAATGTCTATGCAGTAAGAAGACAAAATGAAAATTAGCGGTGAGGTTTCACTCTACCGCAAAATTTAATCAAGTGCCCGTTCAGCAATAGTTTTCAATCTTTTTCCAAAAATATTATTAGTGATAGTATTATTTTTGTATTGTTTTTTTACATTTGAGTTCAGTTATTATTCAATTAAGTTATTTCTTTTATATTATTTTAATTATTTTTTTGAGTCGATAACCTATTGAAAATATTTTTTCTATCTAAAGTAATAGAAATACTCGCATTATATACTATTCTCCTCAAATTAACTTCGTGAAATCACATCGAATATATAATTATTGTTATTATTGCTCATTTGAAGATTATTCTTTTTCATTTCAAATATTCAACAAAAAAATATTAAAAATAACTCCGATTAATATCTATGTTAAAACGTAACTTAAAATTTTAATTAAAAATTAAATACAATATTCTCTCTGTTTTATTTTGTTAGTATTACTCTGATTTTTAAGTATATTTTCAAAAAAATATCCTACTTAAGATTACAAAATTTAAATTAATTATTAAAATTCCATCAAATTAAAACTAATGAAGTATTTATTTCTTTTTAATAAAAAATTCAGGATTTTTATGTGGAAACGTCACTAAAAAAGAAGATGACCAGATTTTCAAAGATTCTCGCGTTTTACGGAAGGAGTTCACAACCAGGCATAGGAGAATGGTGAATCCGTAAATAAATGGAATAAGAAGGGCATATAATGAGTGAAATCAGAAGGCAACAAAAACACGAAAAGGAATTGGGTGGGATGAAATGAAATGAAAGATGAGGGGGGAGAGAGAATCGAAGGGAGACGTGAGAAGTTCGCCGGAGGCATCGCAAGCCACACAATAAAATAGACGAAGGAGAAAAGAAGAAGAAGAATCTCCGTCTTTAATGGCTGCCGCCTCAGCTAGGGTTTTACTCGCATCTCGTCTAGCAGACCTCTCACTTAAGCGGCCTCATCAACATCCTCCTCACCTACCCTCTCCTTTTACCCACCACCTCCTCATCCGTCCCTTACTTCCTTCTCTTTCCGCTTCCACCAGGAGGCATACGTCCGTTAATTGCCTTATTTCCGGCGTAGACGGCGGCGGTGTTTCGGACGACTTTGTTTCCACCAGGAAATCCGGTTTCGGCAGTGAATTCTCTGTTATTGCCAATATGCTCAAGCGAATTGAACCGTTGGACACTTCTGTTATATCTAAAGGCGTTTCTGATTCAGCTAAGGACTCAATGAAGCAGACCATTTCTACTATGTTAGGCTTGCTCCCTTCAGATCAATTCTCAGTCACTGTTCGGTTTTCCAAACACGCTCTCGATCGCCTCATTGTTTCTTCTATTATTACCGGGTACCTTATCTCTTCATTTTAATATTATATGCACAAAGTTGAAAATAGTGATTGTTAATTTGTTAAAGTTGTGGATCAATCTAAATAAGTTATGGTGTATTCAATTGGTGTTGATTTGTGGTGGTAGGTATACGTTGTGGAATGCGGAGTACAGGATATCCTTGATGAGGAATTTTGATATCCCGTCAGATAATTTGAAAGGCTTCAACTCAACGGAAGAGGATGTGAACTCAGGCTCAAAGAGCGAGGGGATAGAGGGGGGAGAACGCGGAGTTGGTGTAAATATGTCTTCTGCGGTTTCAGAGAGAATGGATATTCAAGCTCTTGGGAATTTATCTCCGGAAGCTCTGAAATATGTTCAACAATTAGAAGAAGAACTCTCATCAGTTAAGCAGGTGAAATTCTTCCTCTCTTTTAATCTATTCAAGCTACTGTCTGTGTTTGATTATTTGCCAACTTGGCTTGTCATTTTTAAGTTAAAGAGCATTTGGTTACTGCAGGAGTATTCTAGTTATCTGGTATAGAGTTTGTGTGGAGGTTTCTGATATCGATTAAGAAATATTGTGGCATTTCAACTCATGTTTATGGATTAATCTAAAGTATTTTTTACCTTAATATGTTAATTGAATGTGCCACTGCAGCTCGTCTATAACGGCTCCTTTTTCAGAACTCATTGATAAATGTCCATCTGATGATTTTTGGAATACTAGCTACTCCATTATGGGTAAAATTTGAGAGGTGTAAGAGTTGTCAACCACTGAAGTTATCAAGTATGTTTGACCGAAATGCTTCCGTCATTCGTGAATCTTTTCATGTAGAACTCTTCATTGTACAAGTTCCATTATGTTCATTCTACTACCAAGAGTAGTCTAAACCAAAAGCTATTTGGATTCTTTAATTGGTGCAAAACTTAATCAGTATGAAATTCTAGATACTTTACACATTTGTTAGTCAAGCATGTAAATTTCTTTGAAGTTATGCTCTCAAAGTAGAGATTTTTAATTATTATACTAAAAATTATGAATTAGTTGCTATTGCAAAAAGTTGGTGGATGCAGTAGCTAGTAAGGTTAAGCAGTTACATTTGTGACAACACATTATTTTAGAAAAAATAAACATCAAAGTTTCACTTGAAATCAAATTTTGGGATAAGTAGTGTCTAAGCCCTGCTCTCTGCAGTTCATTCTTGAAGCATGACCTTAATCATAGAATAATTTTCAGTTGCAAATTATTTTGATAATGTTAAATGGATATTTGTCAAGTAAGAGTTGGTGCACAGAGGAATTATGAATTACTACGTCTTCCCCACTCTTCTCCCTGTTGTTTTTATAGATATGCTGGGGGTGAGTGTGTTGTTACTTGCTTAGCTCCAAGTTTATCTCTGCATAAATTAATTAATAGTTATACTGCTGCTCTGTTTATGAAAAATGAGATCTTTGCCTAGATCAAATATTTAACTTCTGGCTAATTATGTTACTTGAACTCAATACTCTTGTGTTTCTTCAATAATTGAGCATTTGAATTTGCTTACATAAGATTGAGACAGTGTACCAGTTTCATTGTCCGTATTTCCTTGTCATTGCTCAGCCACGCTTAAAGTTGTACAGCTGAATTCCTTAGGGTACAAATTTGCTCATTGAAACTGATAATTTCTTGAGTGGCACATTGCTATGTCCGTTTTGACATTGAAAGTAAAAGCTTCAGCTAAACGTTATACTGATCCTTCTCTGTTTCTCTCAGGAACTGCATTCCCAGCAACAGGAAAATTTGCAAATGGAGTATATCAACGAAAGTAACAATGATTTGCTGGAATACCTTCGGTCATTGGAATCTGACATGGTATTGTAGTTATTTGTATGTCATACTGTGTGAAATCCATGAGATTGAATCCTGATGTGTCGGCTACTGGAACAGGTGACTGAACTATCTAGACCATCATCCTTTGAGGTGGAGGAAATTATTAAGGAACTTACTCAAAACATATTGCAAATATTTTTCAAAGAGGATGATGTTAACAAAGAAGAAGATCCTAATCTTAGTGGTGCCAAAGACTATCAGAATAGCGATTCCGAATTATGCGATGCAATAGGCACTTCTCGGGATTACTTGGCAAAACTACTTTTCTGGTTAGTAACGTGACATCTCTGTTATTTATTACTTTATCTCTTGTAGTCACCAACTGTCTGAGCTTTTCTCAGATATCCTCTAGCATTATCTGAACTGATTCTTCGGAGTAGGTCAATAAAGCATCTTTGTAATTGGCAGGTGTATGTTATTGGGCCATCATTTGAGAGGATTGGAGAACAGATTGCATCTAAGTTGTGTCGTCGGCTTGTTATGAGTTTGCGAAGTACAAAGAGGGATGTACATTCTGCTTCTCTTTTACTTCCTTCTCTTATTCTCTTTCTAGCTCAATTATTTCCTGTTATTTATATGAAAATAATCCACATATCCTGTAAAATTTTGTTCTTGCTAGTCACGAGTAATTGTATGGAGGGTTTACTGTTGAAAATGATAAATCCATTTCTCAGATCCTCTTTTCCTTGATAGCGTAAAATTGATCAAGTACACTCAAAATGATGCGTGCAATCTGCACCTGATAGTTGATCCTAGCGTGCATTTTCCTTTAGCGAATTCTAATGTACGATAACCATTCGTCACATAAAAACCACTATGTATAACCTCTTTGCTCATCCCCCATCAACCTACAGCAGTCGGTTGAAATAGGACTATCACCAAAATCAAACATTAAAGGAAAGATTTTCATTGTGCACTGCATGATTGGTAGGGATGATGTTGGGGGGTTTATAAACGTGAAGGATGTATCGATCATTTCAATTTTACGTCTGTGAATTTAGAATGGTGGAATTTCCTTGAATTTAGAGTGGTGGTTGAAAGACAAGTGTCCACACTTCACTCAGGATTCAAAATGGTTGGTGAAAAGTGGGTTTTGTGTTGGCAAAAACAAGAAGGGGCATGCTGCTTTGATTGATTAAGTCTGCTATACTATTTAGGGGTTTATTTATTGGCTGATGGGATTAGGTGAAATCATAATACTAGCATTGTTTTTGAAGTAGTGGGGGTATTGTTTATCTTAATATTGTGGTAGGTAGTCCGAAACTTCATTTTATATTTGGTGTCAAGATACAAGCGATCTTGAATTAGTATTTCTCGACAGAAGTATCTTTTCTAAACATGTTAAATGAACAAATGTATTATTGTGGAGGAAAACACTATGCAACGAACTAATACTCTAAAATATTCATAGTAAACACATCATGTCAAATATAAAATGGTGTATTATACAAATATTGGTGGTACATCTTCATCCGGTAGGCGGATACAAAATGGTCTCGTTACTGAACCTTTTGAATCGATGCATTAGGCAGATAGTCAAGGGCAAAAATTTCTGAATCTTATACAAAACGCTGTTCTAGAACGTGTATCATTAAACTATTCATCGTACTCCAATTCAGACTTAAATATCACAAGAGAAATTATATCTTACAATATTTTCAAGATTGAAAAATAAATATTAAATGAATACCCTGATTATCACAAATATAATGAAAGAATAATCGTTTTACACAAATAATTTGCTCTTATACACAAGGAAAAAAAACAAATCACTCACAAGGAACTCATCAAAATCGTCCCCTGTACTTAGTACTGGATATCTAAGTTCTCACTTCTTCCCAATGTAGAAAAAGAATCGCTAAAGAGTTTTAACTTCTATACACTGATGCTTAAACAATCAAATCATCGCTCTTGATCGTCCAAAGAATCAATTGAGCCAAGTCTATACAGATCATAAGGCATCCATAAAAGATCAACAGGACAAGGATTCCCTTGATCAAGCCTCACCCAAGGTTTCCCTTTACCACTCCAATGCAACAAACTAACTGGACCTGGATGCAATGTTCTACAACTATTCACCAAGTTATCTCCACCAAGCCCATGTTGATTCCATCTATGATCAATTCCTTCAATTTCCCCTCCAAATACCAACATAAATGGTGGCAATGATCCCAATTCATAAATCCTTTTCTCCTTCTGTATCTTCATCCATTTCTCAATTTTTACAGTATAATCCCCTTTTCTCCATTTTCCTAAATCCATAACCATCACCCCTGTATTGAAATAACAAGGCCTTTTCCCTTGAAACACATTCGATAATTTCGGGTCAGACCAAAAATTGTTGGTGAAATATGTTCTGAAATTTGCTTGACAATACTCTGGAGCTCCAATAATTTTCGAACCAGTTAAAGAAATAGACCATAACTTTTGGATGTCATCAACCAAAACAACATCAGAATCAAGATAAATTACCCTTTCAACACAGGGGTGGATGATCTCAGCTAAATAAGTTCTAGCATAGTTCAATGGATTATCAAGAGCTTGACGAATCGAAGATGATATCAATTTCTTCACTCGAAATTCATTAAAGCTGTAAACTTTGAAACTCAGAGATGGAAATATGGACTTCACCATCTTTCTTAGGTCTTGAAAATCTTTATTCTTTGAAGCCACAAAATGGAAATAAACATTTTCTGGGCAAGATGAATGCTTGAGAACAGAGTGAACTGCTGCTACTGATCCTCTAAAATATTTGACATCAAGAGTCATAGCTACATGTATCAAATTTGGGTCACAAATTAACATACTCGTATCTAAAACTGCACATTCTTGGCTATTACGATACTCTGGAGATTCAACATAATTCAAATACCCATCAATTTTTACATTTCTGGGCTTCTCAACAAATCCTCTGATAGCACTTGCTGGAAATAGAAACAGAGAAATCGACAAAAACAGAACAAAGATGAGTTTTTTAGAAAGAATCATAGCAAAAGAAATTTGAATCACACAAGGGAAGAAGAAGATGAAAGAAGAAAAGCAAAGAATGTTTGTTAAAAAGTAAACGCGTTTTGAAGTTTTGTGAGAGGTTGAGATATATATAGAGGTTCAGAGTATTTGCCTATTGGTCGTATCGCGTTGTTGGGACTTGAAAAGTTTTTAGGAAAACACAAACGCGTTAGGAGAATATTAATTAATTAGGAATACTCTTACGTTGCCGAAAGATTCTAACTTTTATTAGCACACCATCACAGACATAAGTAAATATAAAACAAGTTGTACAATTCCTTAATCCTCAAATACGATTCTTATATACTTCGTGACAATATTTGACCTGATACGAAATTTAATAAATAATAAAAATTTTAAAATATTTATCAAATTGTCTTTCAAAAAAGTAAACTCGTTTCTCTCTCTTCATAAATGTTAGAGTATTATCTTTAGAATTAAGTGAGACCAACAAGGATAAAAAAAGAATTGTATCTTTAAATAATTACCATATAAGAAAATGTAATTTTTTTTTTAACTGATAAAAAAAAAAGTGGTGCCACATAAAATGAGACGGAAGGAATAACTCTTTAAGTAATCATAAATCTATAAGAGAGGATTTTTCAATTTTTCTAGGACTATTATTTTTCTTTCCTGAATATGATTGGAATATAAATTTCTTCAACTAATACCCATTGGGTCCATATTAGGTAAATTTTTGGAGTTTGACATACCTTTAACTAGGAAATTCAATTTCTATTATTATTATGTAATTTAATAAAATAAAACACATGTTAATTAGTTAAAGTTAAGTAAAATAAATTATAACTTTAAACACATGGCATGATATGCATGTATTGAATTGAACTAAACACCTAATGCAAATAAGTTTTACCTCCTTTTTAAACTAATTATTTAAAAAATCTCAATATTTTTTTCAATTTTTTTTAAATAATTTATTTATTTTGAACTATCTAACGAGTATTAATGATTCAGTTAATATGACTGTGAGGCAGTAAAGATTATGAATTTTCTAAATATATAGGACAAAAATTCAAACCATAATTATATTCTTCTTCTAGAGGTTTGGTTCTTTGATGTTGTTTCGAGGAATCTAAGGTGAAGTGTTTGGTTTGGTGTTAGGTTCGGTCCGGTTCAGTGAATTGGTCCACGCATCAATGCTAAAACATGTGACCACGTGGTCTGTTCCCATTGGCAAATAATTTTTATGTAAAATATAGTATAGTATATGACAACATTCTAACTTTAGTGTTAATTGTTAAATTAAGCTTAGAGAAAATGACTTTAGAGTGTTTGGTTATTTGAACATTTTCAAAAAAGAATTAATTACAAGAGAAATATAGAGAAAAATATAATAGTGTTTTCTTAATTTAGTAAGATGGTAACTAATATAGGAGAATTATGTATAGTAAGATGATGATTTTTTTTTTTTTGATATGTTAAAAATGAAAAGTAAAAATAAAAATTCATTTTAAAAATAAGTGAAAAGTAAAAGTGAGCGGATGGAGTACATATATTAGACATCATTGACATAATAGGTTATTATAACCTAGAGATTTTAGATCCCTTTTATGGATTTCAGTAACCTCATTAACAATAATTTTTCTTCATTTTAAACATAAGCTTTTATTATGCAATTTTTGAGTGAATAAAATCAAATTGCATTTTGAATATCACCACTATAGCAATTTGAAGAAGTCTCTCAGGAATTTTGAGTCTAAAAAGTAAATTCAAATCAAATGAATGTTTTTTTAAAAAAACTTAGAAATATTAGTAGGAACAAATATACATAGTTTCAAACTTCAAATAAACTACTTTTGATTTAGAATTTAGTGTTTGAAACTTTAATAAACTACTCTTAATTTTTTAGTTTTGGAGAGGCAATATCTGAAACTTCAGACATTAGTAGCTCAAACTTCAATTGCATATATAATTTTTTTGAAGTTGACAATTCAGACTCAAATCGTGTATGTCTAAAATTTGCTTGACCAAGTTAATATGCTAAATTTCAAGCAAAATTTATTACTTCAAATGCTAATATTACAATTTCAATCATGTGTATCCTCAAAGTTTCTGCTCATTTTAGGACTATACGAGGAATTTTTTTGAACAGAAATAGTACCAACTACAGAAACAGAAAATACATTTG
>CM040619.1:77571134-77769160 GCA_022817965.1 Solanum lycopersicoides
CTGCTTTGATTGATTAAGTCTGCTATACTATTTAGGGGTTTATTTATTGGCTGATGGGATTAGGTGAAATCATAATACTAGCATTGTTTTTTGAAGTAGTGGGGGTATTGTTTATCTTAATATTTGTGGTAGGTAGTCCGAAACTTCATTTTATATTTGGGTGTCAAGATACAAGCGATCTTGAATTAGTATTTCTCGACAGAAGTATCTTTTTAAACATGTTAAATGAACAAATGTATTATTGTGGAGGAAAACACTATGCAACGAACTAATACTCTAAAATATTCATAGTAACACATCATGTCAAATATAAAAATGGTGTATTATACAAATATATTGGTGGTACATCTTCATCCGGTAGGCGGATACAAAATGGTCTCGTTACTGAACCTTTTGAATCGATGCATTAGGCAGATAGTCAAGGGCAAAAATTTCTGAATCTTATACAAAACGCTGTTCTAGAACGTGTATCATTAAACTATTCATCGTACTCCAATTAAGACTTAAATATCACAAGAGAAATTATATCTTACAATATTTTCAAGATTGAAAAATAAATATTAAATGAATACCCTGATTATCACAAATATAATGAAAGAATAATCGTTTTACACAAATAATTTGCTCTTATACACAAGGAAAAAAACAAATCACTCACAAGGAACTCATCAAAATCGTCCCCTGTACTTAGTACTGGATATCTAAGTTCTCACTTCTTCCCAATGTAAAAAAAGAATCGCTAAAGAGTTTTAACTTCTATACACTGATGCTTAAACAATCAAATCATCGCTCTTGATCGTCCAAAGAATCAATTGAGCCAAGTCTATACAGATCATAAGGCATCCATAAAAGATCAACTGGACAAGGATTCCCTTGATCAAGCCTGACCCAAGGTTTCCCTTTACCACTCCAATGCAACAAACTAACTGGACCTGGATGCAATGTTCTACAACTATTCACCAAGTTATCTCCACCAAGCCCATGTTGATTCCATCTATGATCAATTCCTTCAATTTCCCCTCCAAATACCAACATAAATGGTGGTAATGATCCCAATTCATAAATCCTTTTTTCCTTCTGTATCTTCATCCATTTCTCAATCTTAACTGTATAATCCCCTCTTCTCCATTTCCCTAAATCCATAACCATCACCCCTGTATTGAAATAACAAGGCTTTTTCCCTTGAAACACATTCGATAATTTCGGGTCAGACCAAAAATTGTTGGTGAAGTATGTTCTGAAATTTGCTTGACAATACTCTGGAGCTCCAATAATTTTCGAACCAGTTAAAGAAATAGACCATAACTTTTGGATGTCATCAACCAAAACAACATCAGAATCAAGATAAATTACCCTTTCAACACAAGGCTGGATGATCTCAGCTAAATAAGTCCTAGCATAGTTCAATGGATTATCAAGAGCTTGACGAATCGAAGATGATATCAATTTCTTCACTCGAAATTCATTAAAGCTGTAAACTTTGAAACTCAGAGATGGAAATATGGACTTCACCATCTTTCTCAGGTCTTGAAAATCTTTATTCTTTGAAGCCACAAAATGGAAATAAACATTTTCTGGGCAAGATGAATGCTTGAGAACAGAGTGAACTGCTGCTACTGATCCTCTAAAATATTTGACATCAAGAGTCATAGCTACATGTATCAAATTTGGGTCACAAATTAACATACTCGTATCTAAAACTGCACATTCTTGGCTATTACGATACTCTGGAGATTCAACATAATTCAAATACCCATCAATTTTTACATTTCTGGGCTTCTCAACAAAACCTCTGATAGCACTTGCTGGAAATAGAAACAGAGAAATCGACAAAAACAGAACAAAGATGAGTTTTTTAGAAAGAATCATAGCAAAAGAAATTTGAATCACACAAGGGAAGAAGAAGATGAAAGAAGAAAAGCAAAGAATGTTTGTTAAAAAGTAAACGCGTTTTGAAGTTTTGTGAGAGGTTGAGATATATATAGAGGTTCAGAGTATTTGCCTATTGGTCGTATCGCGTTGTTGGGACTTGAAAAGTTTTTAGGAAAACACAAACGCGTTAGGAGAATATTAATTAATTAGGAATACTCTTACGTTGCCGAAAGATTCTAACTTTTATTAGCACACCATCACAGACATAAGTAAATATAAAACAAGTTGTACAATTCCTTAATCCTCAAATACGATTCTTATATACTTCGTGACAACATTTGATCTGATACAGAATTTAAGAAATAATAAAAACTTTGAAATGTTTATCAAATTATCTTTCAAAAAAGTAAACTCGTTTTTCTCTCTCTTCATAAATGTTAGAGTACTATCTTTAGAATTAAGTGAGACCAACAAGGATAAAAAAAGAATTGTATCTTTAAATAATTACCATATAAGAAAATATAATTTTTTTTTTAACTGATAAAAAAAAATGATACCGCATAAAATGAGACGGAAGGAGTAGCTCTTTAAGTAATCATAAATCTATAAGAGAGGATTTTTCAATTTTTCTAGGACTATTATTTTTCTTTCCTGAATATGATTGGAATATAAATTTCTTCAACTAATACCCATTGGGTCCATGTTAGGTAAATTTTTGGAGTTTGACCTACCTTTAACTAGGAAATTTAATTTCTATTATTATATGATTTAATAAAATAAAATATATGTTAATTAATTAAAGTTAAGTAAAATAAATTATAAATTTAAACACATGACATGACATGCATATATTGAATTGGTGTAAACACAGATAAGTTTTACCCCCTTTTCTAACTAATTATTTAAAAAATCTCAAAAAAAAATTTAATTTTTTTTTGAATAGTTCATTTGTTTTGAACTATCTAACGAGTATTAATGATTCACTTAATATGATTGTGAGGCAGTAAAGATTATGAATTTTCTAAATATATAGGACAAAAATTCAAACTATAATTATATTATTCTTCTAGAGGTTTGGTTCTTTGATGTTGTTTCGAGGAATCTAAGGTGAAGTGTTTGGTTTGGTGTTAGGTTCGGTCCGGTTCAGTGAATTGGTCCACGCATCAATGCTAAAACATGTGACCACGTGGTCTGTTCCCATTGGCAAATAATTTTTATGTAAAATATAGTATAGTATATGACAACATTCTAACTTTAGTGTTAATTGTTAAATTAAGCTTAGAGAAAATGACTTTAGAGTGTTTGGTTATTTGAACATTTTCAAAAAAGAATTAATTACAAGAGAAATATAGAGAAAAATGTAATAATGTTTTCTTAATTTAGTAAGATGGTAACTAATATAGGAGAATTATGTATAGTAAGATGATGATTGTTTTTTTTTGATATGTTAAAAATGAAAAGTAAAAATAAAAATTCATTTTAAAAATAAGTGGAAAGTAAAAGTGAGCTGATGGAGTACATATATTAGACATCATTGACATAATAAGTTATTATAACCTAGAGATTTTAGATCCCTTTTATGGATTTCAGTAACCTCATTAA
Organism: Solanum lycopersicoides; assembly: GCA_022817965.1. NCBI lineage: Eukaryota > Viridiplantae > Streptophyta > Magnoliopsida > Solanales > Solanaceae > Solanum > Solanum lycopersicoides. The sequence goes on from CM040619.1 coordinate 77,574,609, forward strand.
CAATAATTTTTCTTCATTTTAAACATAGCTTTTATTATGCAATTTTTGAGTGAATAAAATCAAATTGCATTTTGAATATCACCACTATAGCAATTTGAAGAAGTCTCTCAGGAATTTTGAGTCTAAAAAGTAAATTCAAATCAAATGAATGTTTTTTTAAAAAAACTTAGAAATATTAGTAGGAACAAATATACATAGTTTCAAACTTCAAATAAACTACTTTTGATTTAGAATTTAGTGTTTGAAACTTCAATAAACTACTCTTAAATTTTTAGTTTTGGAGAGGCAATATCTGAAACTTCAGACATTAGTAGCTCAAACTTCAATTGCATATATAATTTTTTTGAAGTTGACAATTCAAACTCAAATCGCTTACATCTAAAATTTGCTTGACCAAGTAATATGCTAAATTTCAAGCAAAATTTATTACTTCAAATGCTAATTTTACAATTTCAATCATGTGTATCCTCAAAGTATCTGCTCATTTTAGGACTATACGAGGAATTTTTTTGAACAGAAATAGTACCAACTACAGAAACAGAAAATACATTTGAAGAGATATTAGAAAATAATTTATTTTATGTGTGATTTGAAGAGAACTTAATTTTTTTACTGGCATATGCAGTCAAAATATGTGGGCGTTTCTATTATTTCTGACTAGTTCACATGCACGATGGGGTGATTTTGTTTTACTCACTTTTAAAAAATCGAGATTTATCACTTAGTTTATTATTTATTTTTATAATTGTTTTTTATAATTTTGAGGCTATTTTTTTTATTTAATAAAGAGTAATATAGTAGACTTATTATTTTGTTAATTATTTTTTGAAAATTTTTTTCCCTCCCTTTTTTTTCGAAAAATTGTATAGTCAAATATAGTGATGTAAAATTAGACAGAGGTACCACTATTTGTTTTTGCTATTTTCCTAAATATTGTGGAGAGTAGCAGGAGCGGCTCAAGCATATTAGTTGCCTAAAACAAAAATTAAATAGAGCCTTAAATTTGAATTGGTAATAACTTTTATATAATTGATTTCTTCTAGTTTTCAATTGATAGTATAACCACTTATTTTAAATTATTTTTCATAAGATATAGTACTCTAAATATGTCAAATTTCTTCTAATTATTCCTTCATTTTTCATGAAAAGATTACTCTTTTATACAAATAGTATTCAATATTTGTTAAAAAATGATAACTTATAACCTATTATTATAAAAAATGAAGCCCCTTAAATTTTGGGGCCTAAGACACATGTCTTTTTTTTAATACTGTCGAGCCACCCTGTAGAGTACATTATTCTTATCTCTCAACTATATGTAGGTCTAAAATTTGTGATTATTCTCTCCACGTCAATGGCTCAGTTTGTCTCATGCCTGAGTGCACCCTTTTATTCTTTTTGCTTCACTTCATTATAATAAAATTATGTTTTCGACGAAAAGTACCTTTGACTTTTTAATATTCAGACGTGAATTCAAATTAAATTAATTTTAAATATCATATGGAAAACCAAAAAGAAAAATGTGTTTGTTTCACTTATTCTTCTCTATCTTTTTTTATTGCTTGTTAGTGATTTTTTTTTTAAATCGTTTATGAGTTACATGGTTTAAATTTGTTGGGAGAAAAGAATTTTGTTAAAAATGTCATTGTTTTTCCAATTGGATCAAAAATGTTAAAGAAAATGCCCTTGACGTATTAAAAAAGGCTAAAAAATGCTCTCTCGAAGTTACCTCTATCGATTATTTTCAAGCTTAAAATTGTCCTTCAATTAACCGCAAAATTATGTTATATTATATAAATATCTAACCAATAAGTGGAAGAAAGAATATTTTTTAGTCATTTTAATACGTTAAAAATATTTTTAACTCATTGCCGTAAAAACAATGAACAGCGTTTATTTTTATCATTGTTGTCCCTTTCGAACAGAATGTAGCATGTGGGCACGGCCATATTCTGTTGGATTTTTCTTGTGCTAATCGAGTGAACAAAAAGCATCAAACCAATAAACAACAGTGACAGCTTTTTATTCCGGTTTTCCTTCTAGTATCAGATATCCATATTGACCTCAGGTTCATTCCGCATAAAACGAAAGATGCAGCTTATTCATGTTTTCCTTCTAGTATCCGGTACCCATATCGACTCAGGTTCGTTCCGCATAAAATGGAAGAAGTATTTAAGATAACTTTTTATTCCGGTTTTGTATCGACCTAGATTCGTTCGGTATAAAACGGAAGAAACATTTCAGACAGCCATGCGATTTCAGACAGCTAGTTTTCCTTCTAGTATCCGATATCCATATCGACCCAGATTTGTTCCGCATAAAACAAAAAAAACATATGTAAGATCTTTGATTTTTTTTTAAAAAACATGCTCATCCTACCACAACCCTGGTTTGTAATAGTGATAAATTACCTCCTCGTATTAGTACCCCAGCGAGAGAAAATTGCGCTAGAGTTAGAGAACCTCTATTGAGTCAACAATTACTACGCCTCGATTCCAAAAAAGTTGATCGTATGAATCATCACGGAATACATGAATGAACAAGCACCAAAAGGTGAAACAAATAGCTCAGTCCTAGCGGACAGGACAAAACTTCCCTCGGAGAACGCCAGCCTGAGGGAACTAGGTCATTTCACCATCACTTGGATCATGTGGCCGTCAAACAAATATTATACATCTTTGGGAATACTAAGGTGAAACAAATAGCTCAGTCCTAGCGGACAGGACAAAACTTCCCTCGGAGAACGCCAGCCTGAGGGAACTAGGTCATTTCACCATCACTTGGATCATGTGGCCATCAAACAAATATTATACATCTTTGGGAATACTAAGGTGAAACAAATAGCTCAGTCCTAGCGGACAGGACAAAACTTCCCTCGGAGAACGCCAGCCTGAGGGAACTAGGTCATTTCACCATCACTTGGATCATGTGGCCATCAAACAAATATTATACATCTTTGGGAATACTAAGGTGAAACAAATAGCTCAGTCCTAGCGGACAGGACAAAACTTCCCTCGGAGAACGCCAGCCTGAGGGAACTAGGTCATTTCACCATCACTTGGATCATGTGGCCGTCAAACAAATATTATACATCTTTGGGAATACCAAGGCAACAAAAAAAAAAAAAAAAAAAACAGATGAACATTTTGAATGAAAAGGCCTTTGTGAATAAGGCAATAAACCTTCTATTTTTCAGCAAGTATAGGAATCCAAATGTATGCTCTGTACAAAGCCAGGGCAAACAAACCCCACTGTATAAAGCCTTTTCACCTAATACTAGACTCAACTAATTTATCACTATAATCCAGGAAGTCCAGCTGTTAGAGAACTTGATCAGCTCACAGGACACTGGCACAGAGTTTACTCCCAAGGAGGAAACGAAATATGGCGCCTTTGTGACCCCAAACAAGCAGATCTAATTAAAAACAGCTTACAACATATAATTTATGGCGGAAAACCATATTTACAAAAGAATGGCCCAAATGCCATTGACATGTGCAGATAATACACTTTAACTGATAAAACCCCACTCGTGAATCCTTGTATCTTAGAGTGAAGTAGCATCAAAGCATTCGACCAATTGCCCAAGTAAGTAGTTGGACCGATAGCCCAAGCAATACTGGAGTATAGAAACCTGTTGGAGTCAGCTAAAAAAGATATTCTTTGAAGTGACACTAGAACCCACAATGTGAATTTACTTTAAAGCCATGGTCTAAACCTTGTTCAACATCCGGTTGACCAAGGCCATGTATCATCATAAAGATGACAACAGAACACGATGGAACCGTTCTACTCTGGCCTGGTAAAGACAAGACAATCTGCCAGCTGAAATATTTCTTCTTTTACCACCCTGGCGGAAAAAGAAGTCCTCTGTGTCAAGCACATATGATATCTGCAAGGATTTACCATGTCAAAGGAGGAATCTTCAGTGAACTATTAAAAAAAAAATTAAGTAAAAGAAGTATAGCTGGGTATTAATGAAGTGGACAAGAAATCAGGATGACATAATGATGTGAACAAAAATAAAATTTACCTTCGATGAATTTGAAGCCATCTTGCATTCCAGACCATTTACAAGAATAACATGTTCCATTGCCATGCACAAAGCAGTTGATTCATCATTGTCAGCACGTTTCCGCTTATTTCTGTGGATTATGGAAACAAAACGATCAGACATGAAAAAGCAATGTATGGCAAGTCAAATTAGCACTTGATCAGAGTAGACTGATGAGCATCCCCAACATCCTCTCTAAAAGAATCTCTGTCCGCTTATAGTTTATTTATATATATATCCTACAACTTACTTGAGACTGATGGGCTGCATTTCTAAACTGAATATTAGATAGTTGCGTAATTACCTCTTCAGCAGAACTGCAGAAGACTCCTTTTTCCCATGTTTAACCGACAGATAATCATTGTGCAGATAACCTGCAAAATTGGGATCTACAGCAACTGCAACTACTTCAGACTTGTCACCTCTATCATCCATCAACTGGATGGACAGACGGGTAGGCGCAGACATCTACAACACAAAAAGAACAGTTTTTTTACTGCACTTCAACTTCAGCATATTCAACAGAACGAGAAGAAAAAGGGACGTAACTACTCAGAAACTTACACATTCAAACCGGTAAATGCTGTCCTCCTGGAGGAGGACATGAGCATTTTCATAATAAGCTGAATCAACAAACTTCTCAGGTTTCCTTAATCTTTCATATTCATATAACTGAAGCAGCTTACAGTCCAGCTCATCACTCGAGACTGTTTGAAGCTGACGCAAGAAAAACCAAATTACATTCAAAGAATACCAAGTAGTAGCACCCCAAGTCAAATTCAGATAGAGGAGAACAAGGACACCTGTTTGACCAGCTTATATATCAACTTGTCCAACGTGAATAGCACATATGACTGATTTCCAAGGATTGATCGGCAATCATCCTCGAATTTTGAATTTTCTGCAGAACCATCAAGCAAACTATGCAGCGCACTCATGAATCTGCAAGCATATCCATTGTACTCAAAAACAAACTTATTGAAAGGCTAGTATAACTGCAAGTGAAGAAGAATTGCAACCTACCTGTCATACGGAATAGAACCAGTATCCTTTCCAGTTCTCCATTTTGAATCAGACGATGCTGAATTCAGCTTTGCTGATAATAACCTTTCATATAGAATCTACAAAAAAGAGGGCCTTCAGATTTAACCACTGCAAACTAGAAAATTAAACTTGAAGGTGAATCTCCTTACCTGCTGTAGCCTAAAAAGCACATAGAATGTCTCATTTCCATAGAATACCCGCGGGTACTTCACCACTCCCTCACATACAGGTGAAGCCACATATTTTGTAAGTGGCTTTGAAGTAAGCAAAACCCGATCGGACATTTGCAACAGATTGCCATCACCTCCAGCATAGTGTGCTTCATTCGTCCCCTCAGCCTCACCTTCACTCTCAGCTTTACCATCAAGTTCATCATGCTCTCCGTCATCCTCTTCCTCATGCTCTTCTCGAGAGCACTCATCAGCAGCAGACTCACTGCCAGAAACATCTTCTTCAGCCTCAGAAACATTTTCACTATCTTCATCATCAGCATCTGCATCATTTTCACCAGCAGCATCCTGAGAACCAATCTCTTCAGCACCTCTGGTTTGATATTGCACACTTCCATTGTGCGAGGCACCACTTCGAAAGGCAACAAAATTGTCCTCTTCAAAATCACCATTAGGTGATAACTCACCCTCTTCTTTCTCATTTTTACAGGGATCAGCTGAATCATCATTGTACCCATTAATTGTAGAGCCTTCTGCAAACCCTCCATTACCCAACGGAATCGATCTTGAAGTATCACTCTGTCTCACAAAGAAAAATCATGCCATAGTGATAAGTAGTCAAGATGATTAGCACCAACCAAAATTGACACAATTCAGTGTCTCATACCTCCGATGCTGGCACATTATCGATGTTAGACTTGGATACTTGACCATCGTCAGAAGCACCATTACCCTGTCTTGCACCACGCCCTGGATTAAAAAAAGCATCAGCTATTCTATGTTTTGGCTAAAAACCAAACAGGTTTTGAAATATTGGAACAGGTTTAGACTTGGTGAGGTAGATATATACCTGAAGTTATTTCCACTCTTCCATGAACAGTATCTGCTCCCATAGCAGGAGTTGCATCAGAACTAGTTAAGTGCTCACCAATCACTGGCAAACCATCTTCTTTGGGGAGAGCATCTGCACTTGCAAAGCTTGTCCTAGAAGGATTTACTCGTAAGGGGGAAGCATTAGCATCTCTGTTGCTGATAACTTTTGATTGTTTACAATTCCTAGTAGTAGCATCTGCACTAGGACTGCCATCACTCTCACCAATGCTAGCTCCATCAACTTTTGGGCCATGCGGCTTCAATAAGACATCATTCTCAGTAGCCTCTGAGTCACGAGGACGACAAGGAACACCCAAGATTTGCTCAACAAAGTTGGTCCATAATCCCAGTACTTTATCTAATTGCTCTTTGGAGGAGCAAACCTCTTCACACGAATACTTGATGAGTTTGTACAAGTCTTCATGAAGCTCAGAATCAGTATAATCAAATTCAAGATTTGGTGTTATAGAATGTCTACTTCCAGCGGAAATAGAAAGAATCATGTCGTCTTCTTTCTGCTTGTTCTCCTTAATTTCTTTGATCTCCGCCAGTAAGGCTGTTAACCGTAAACATGAAAGTTAAAAAACAAGAACCACAGAAACTGCCCAATTGAAGATAGATATACCAACTATCCATGAAGTGTAAATACTGTACTTTCCTTCTGCTAAACTCATAGTGCCATCCTAAGACGTGCAATAATAGAAGAAGCAAGAATCCAAAGAACTGAGTCATTAGTGTGCTACATGACCTAGAAGTGTATCTTGGAAAAGAAAAGCAGAACTGAGAAATCCCAGAGCTCCAGCAAAGAAGGGGAGGAAGTTATATACATGAAAAAAGTGCAGATAGAAAGGCTAGCATGTATGCAGTGAGTTAAAATATGATAACCTAAACTTGAAACATGATTTGGAGGAATGAGATTTCATCAAATCTGATGATGTTGGTAACAACAAAAAGTAAAGCAGCGTCAGGAAGAGGAAGATTTGAAATGTCAGAAGCACACACATTAAGTGATGCAATCATCAACTGAAAGACCATCTTTCAGCTCCATAAGACCTGAGAGTTGCTCAAAATTATGGAGAAAAGGAACAGAAGAAACAGATCACGGCCAAAGCAAGATCATCACATATAAAACAAATGCTAGACTTACATTTTGAGCCAAGATTCTTTGAGTCTTGTTGCTTGAAGTAGAAACTACGATGGTCAAGTGACTTATAATGGTTCTTAGCATAGATCTCTGACCAAACTTTGTTAAAATCTGTGCGACACTTGGTCCACTCCTCCTGTTTCTGCTTCAAGCGGGTCAGTATAACAGGCAGCGCATGTGATGGATTTTTACGCAGAATATCCACCGTATCCAGACCATGATCACCATAGATTCGCTCAATGCATCTTAAATTTAAGACTACAAAATGTAAAAAAACTTGTTTATCAACAAGCTACATAGTTATGTATTTTTTAATGTAAGCGACTGAAACTGAATGGTGAAAAAGCAGCCTGCTACCATCTAAGTCAACATTGACAAACCTGTAAAGTGGTCCTCAACACGGAATGCCCCGCCAATTGAATTATCGTTAATGGCATTCAATAACTCTTCTACGCGCTTAGCAGTTGAACTCACCGACTCCAATAACATGTCTAGCTCAAACCTGAATTATTAAAAAACGCCAAACAACTGACAATATGCAAGAGCAAAATCACAAAAGAGTATTTTCAAGAGAATTACTTCAGATGATTTACTGCTTCTTATTTGTCAAGAAAGCTTACAAGACTCTTCCTCTAAGATTGAACCCTGGGGGGGCCTTAACTTAGGAAAGGACTTACCTATCATCTTCACAACGGAACAGGCTTTCTTCATACTGATTCCTGCGCATGTGCTTAAAGGAGTAGTCCTCACTCCCTGAAGTCACAGAAACCCAATGGTCATTTAACACCTGAGCTCCAAGCTCTGATTTTTGGCTTGCTGTAGGTATTGGATACTGCAGAATAAAGATATTAACAAATCTGTGTCAGACATGATCCATAGAGATTGAGATTCTTCCATCTATGATCGTATTAGGAAAACCAATAGACCAATGTCCTACATCATCAGGGAGAAGCCGATAACTGGGCGTGCAGCGTTTGCAGTTTGAGAGGTCAAGTTCTTGGATGGATTTTCCCCAGTATTTCTCCTTGTATCTGTCCTTTTCTTTAGTTCCATCAGTCTCACGCTTAGGCTCTTTGTCTTTCCCATCGTCCTTAGTTGACTTGGAAGCATGCCCGTCATTCCATCTACTCTTCCTCATAAAACCTTCAAGAAATCCATCTGCAAAGCAGGAACCCAATCAGAATGTACTCACATATATGTGACTCAACAGATTTACTATCATGAAATTTCAAGACTTACCATCTTGCTCGCAACGCTCTAGAAATTCACCGAAACCTTCCAAAAGATCAGGATGTTTTCCAAGCAGATCAGCAACCTGAGATGAGCATGCTTTCAAATCCCAGACTGACTTGTATATCATTGCAAAAATATAAGTACCACAAAGTCCAGTAAAACCGGGATTCAGTTCATTTTCCACCCCAACAAAGAGGGGAACCTTTTTTCTCCCTTTTTAAGTCAAAAGAGAGGATATGTTTAACAAAATGGATCTAGTCCTAGCATATATATCAGAAGCATTTTGCAGCATCAGCAGAGCAACCATAAGTCCATTACTGTGTATGGAAAAACCAAACGGAACCAAAGCAAACCATAGATAGCAATAATTATAAACAAAGATTACCGTCACATAGGAGCAAAAAGGATTAAACTAATTGCATGATAGACGTACCAAACTTTGTAACTCGGTCCTTGTAATTATTTCTGTGCTATAAATGTGAAGACATTTTAAGAAAGCCTGATAATCAGTAGGACTTCGTAGTCTTTCCTTGACCTTTTCACAGAAGCTGAACTCTTGGCTATACATATCTGGCAAAATCAAGCAAATTATATTAAAGGTTAGTAATCAAACTCAGCAACAGTCTATGCTGAAAACAGATGCATACATTAAGAACACAAAAAATGAAAAGTAAAACCGCCTGAAAAGAAATTGGGAACATTCAGCAACTTTTAGGGTAGTTAAGAACGAGCCCTTGTAATTCACCATGAATTAACAAAAAGCAAATAGATGGCCTTCAAATCAGTTTTATCACAAACCATAGCCCTTAATGGTGGAAGTTTTAATGCAGCACAACAAACACATACATTCAGACAATGGTAATCATGCACTCACTTTTCAGGGCATCTTTATCTTCATGAGGTCCTCCAAATTCTTCAACCTTCCGAGCAGATTTCTTTTTATCAGTGTGGCGCTGTATGCTTAGATCTTCATTATTCTCATTATCAGGTTCTTTATAATCCTGATCATGAGTTCTTCTGTCCCTGCTCTCTTTTTCAGTACGTCTCTTTTGCTCTTTATGCAACTTCATCATTGTTTTTTCGTCGTCCAAATCAGGACGCTCAATGCTAAGATCTCTTTCAGCATAAGGACCAATAATCCTATCCCGCCGGAAGCGCTTCAGATTCAACAGATTGAAGGAGGTCAGTATAGTTGTAAGCCACCAGCACTAATAGATGAATAAAACAACCAGGAAAGAAAAGCAAAAAAGAAAACCTTGTCCATGTGCGATTGCCTAAGAATGGGCATAGCTGAGCTCCTCTCATCATAACGATGGAATGAAGGCCTGCCAACTGAAGTTTGTGCTGCTGATGCAGTTCCTGAATTATCTGGCAAGAACCTAGTGAACTCATCTAGCAAATCTGGATGGTCACTAAAAAGTACGGCAACCTACACATATGATATGAAAAATAGTAACAAAAAATTTTACAACATAAAGATCATATATAACATATCTATATAATGTATCCCAATTTAAAAAAATTATTACCTCACGGTACACCTCATCAATTCCCTTGTGCTCCTTCCTATACATGTTCAAAATATCTAGGAAGGATTTGTAAACGTGATCATCATTTTGGAAACGGGTCTGCAGAAAATGATAACCTAGTAAGTTAGGACTAGAGTTTTTTTAAAGAAGAAAAAGGCAGACCTTTATTGTTTAAACTGGAAGGTAGCAGAAATGTAACCTTTATTTTGTTCACAAAGCTAATAGCTTCTTCAAACTCAACTTTCTTTGGAGGAGCCTCATCTTCATCATTGAGGGTTATTTCATAACCCTTGGGCAAGAAGGTGTTGAATCCAAGGATCAACCTAGGATGGCCTTTAAACAAGTCTTTTACTCTAGCTATGACACCAACAGTATCAATTCTGCGAAGAAAAAAACTGAGATAAGTCCCACATAAATCACCAAATATGAATAGGAATGAAAATGGCACTAGGAAAATTAAAGGAGCAAACCTTTGAGCTTTAAAGTCTTTCATAACATCAAGGAACATGTCATACTTATCCCTTTGGCTTTGAAACATGTCCTTGACTTCCTTCAAATAAGACAATGCATCACCAGTTGTCAGCTTTGAATTACTAGCACCAGCTCCACCAGCACTGCTGCCACCACCTCCTCCACCCGGACCACTTACTGGAACTTGTGATGGACTGTAGCTTCATCCAGGAAAAAAGAAAGAAGAAAAACATCACACAGAGAACCACAGCAAAAATTTGCCAGACAAATTTATTGTCACAGACCTCCTCCCAATATGCTCCAATAGGTTAAATTATACTCTCATCCACTTCAATCCAATGATTTTTATAGTTCATTCAAAATTGAAAAAACCGTTGATACGATATAAGCAAATAAATAGTGGTTGTGGTGCTAAGTTAAAGCATTTGCCCTAAAAATGAATTAACAGATAAACAAAAAGCAACTAGACCCACCCAAACAAATGCAACATGGATAAAGATAATCTTTATCTTCAATTGTGCCTGATAATTTCGAGTGGTGTAAGAAAAATGATACAACCTACCCTAAAACACAAGATAAAGCAGAAAATGGCATCCAAATATTTTCCGGTAACATAATCACACACAACACACCACATGATAAAAAACTAAAAATTACTGATTTACCTAGAATTACCAAAAATTCAGCAAAATTCATAGCTCATTCAGAATTGACTAATCCCTTGATTTGATACAACCAAATAAATAAAGGTTATGTTGTGTTTATAGCCTTTGCCCTAAAAATGAACTAACAGACAAAAAAAAAAGAAGAAACAAACAAGACTCACCCAAACAAAACAACATGGGTAAAGATCCAATCTTTATTTTCATATCTGCTTGATAATTCTTGACTGATAAAAAAAAAAAACGATAAACCTATTCTAATTCATTAAACATTTTTTGATCACAAAGTTAGACACAACACACAAAGATATAACAACTAGAAATCACTGATTTACCTAGAGTTACCAAGAATTCAACAAATTAAAAAAAAAACATCAAAAATAAGTACATACAAAAAAAAATCATCAGATACAAAATGGACACAAGCCAAAAAACTTACGATTCTCCTCTGTTAGAGCCAAATGGCCGCTTAAATGAAGGGCTATCATACCCATCATCTCTCAATCGTTTCATCCTGTTAAAAAAAAAAAAAAAGCAAGAAGAAGTTTTTTTAACATCAACAAACAAAAAAAATATAAGAAAATTGATAAAATCTGCTTCCATTTTCAAAACAACTCACTTTAGAGATTTTCCTCAGATTTTCTGAGGATGAGAAAATAGAAGTCTTAACAGATCTATCAACACAAACAAAGAGTTAATCCAATGGTTTAGATCAGATAAAAAAATTCTGTCAATTCATTCTTGGTGCCCCTTTTTCTCTTTCCCTCCTCTCCGACTCAGAACTACAACACACAACACAGAAGACAAGTTTTGAGAAACAAAGAGGTAAAAAGGCGAAGAGGTGAGGCAAAAAAAAAATGAATTGATGAAAATAATGTTGGTGCTGTTATATATATTATGTAACGCGGCCTCAGTTACACAAAATATGTACTTACAATATCAGACTATTGCATATATATATATATATCGTCCAAAACATTTGGTTCAGGGGCAAAAAAGGAAAACGTCTTCAAATGGGCTCAAATATCGCACACATTTTCAAAGTTTATGAATCAGCCCAACTTTTCATTTCTTAGGCTCGGGTCTTTATTTGATTGATAGGTTTTGAGATTTTGATTTATATTTATAATTTTCAACCTTAATTTAAATTTTAACCTAATTATATGAGTTTACATAAAAGTAAAAAAAGCATGCAACATAATGTTGTAACCGACATAACGATTTATTACTGTAGTTATACTAACTTTTATCTTCATAACCTCTGACGGTTATAAAATGCACACGCCTTAATTATTTAAGAAATAATATGTATTTCAACGTATTTACACTCTTTTTTATGTGAATCATGTTTCCTTGTTTAGTTTGGTAACTAAACTCGCAAAATTTGTAATCGAGTACGTCCATATTACATGACGACAAAAAAATAGTATCTACTTTGTACAGAAAATCTGATATGGATCGAAATCAAATAATTATTCATTATTGGAATATGATGCAACGTGCGTAAAAATTATTAGGCTGATACATGAACTAAAACATATGTAATTTTACGAGCAATTAAAATGACGAGATATACATATATTCATATTCATGAGTAACTTAGGATTATCTACGTTCAACTATAGTATTTTAAAAAGTTCAACAATACTTGTCTATTTTATGAAATCACTGAATAATTTTAAACTTAGTTTTTAATTTACCCTTATCACTAATTATAATCATTTATCTATTCATTTTTTTCAAGACATTATATTTATTATATTTCATTTCTTAGGGTCGATTTATTTTTCACCCCTCATTCGATTGATAGGTTTTAACATTTTGAGATATATTGATAATAATCTTTATCTCAGTTTAAACTTTAACCTAACTATATGCATTTACGTAAAAGTAAAAAAAGCATGCAAGATAATTTTATAACCGAATTAACGATTTATTACTGTAGTTATTGTTACCACCATAACCTGTGACGATTATAAAATACACGCGCCCTAATCACTTAAGAAATAATATGTATTTCAACATAATTATATATTTGTGCAAATCACGTTTCCTTGTTTAGTTTGGTAAGTAAACTCGTGAATACTATAACCGAGTACGTCCAAATTATATGACGACAAAAATTAATTCTTACATTGTACTAGAAATCTGATCTAGATCTAGCCCCAATAATTATTAATTATTGGAATATGATGCAACGTGGCGCGTAAAAATTGATTCGGCTGATACATTAACTAAAAAATATGTAATTTTACGAGCAATTGACTTTAATATTCATATTCATAAGTAACTTACTACTCTCTCCATTCAATAATAGTTGTCCATTATGCTGTTTTGGAATGTCCAACAACACTCATTCAATTTATGAAATCGGTGGATAATTTTAAACTTAATTTATAATTTACCCGCATCACTAATTATAAGCATTTAGCTATACTTTTTCACTTTATTATATTCAAAAAGTTATATAGTAAACCAATGAATATATTTGACACGACTATTTAGGCACAAATTTGGCATGACTACACTTTGGGGGTTATTTTCGTAATTAAAGGAATTGACAAGGGTGTTTCTATAAATTAATTTTTTCACCCAAAATTTCCTCTAAAGTTAAATTACTAAGAAAAGTCATAAACCACTTGATGGTTTCAAAAGTTACACAGTCCAATAATTTTTTCCTTTTAAATCAAAAATTCTACCCAAGAAAATATTTATTTATATCCACTTTAATATTTTATTCACTTTCTTTCTTCCAATCTTTTGATTTTTCATTGTTATTTATTCTTCCATTCTTCTTCTTTTTCAACATCCCACTAGTTTTGCTCACAAATTTCATTTTACATGCAAAATGTCTATATTGTTTTAAGGGGGAAAAACAAGATAAATTTCAAAATATTCTTTAACTTAATATTTATTAATTTATTGATTAATTAATATCTCTATAAAATAATAGTATTTTAAAATTTTAATGATATAATATTAATTTAGTTAGAAATATTTTGCTGTAATTATATCCACGTTGAATAAGTATTACTAGTTTTCATGAAATTCAAAACATTTAATGAAGGTCCATTGTTTTCTAGTTGAATTACTTTATTAAATAATATTTTCTTACGAATATTAATTGAGAGATAAAATGAGAAAAAATAAAATAATTTATCTTAATTTAATAAATTAATAAGTAATATCAGACCATTGCACATATATATCGCCCTAAACATTTTGTTGAGGGGCAAAAAAGGAAAAAGTCTTGAAATGGGCTCAAACACATTTGAGCCCAAGTTTTCATTTGTTATGCCCGGGTCTGATTTTTCAATTTACTACCCCCAATTTGATTGATAGGTTTTAAGATATGAGTTATATTTATAATCTTCTTCTGAGTTTAGAGTTTAACCAAATAATATGCATTTATCTAAAAGCCAAATAATAACGTTATAACGACACTAACAATCTATTATTATAGTTATAATAACTTTTACCTTCATAACTTGTGAAAGTTATAAAATATACGCGCTCTAATTACTTTAGAAATAATATGTATTTCAACATAATTATATATTTAAACTCGTTTATGTGCAAATCATGTTTCCTTGTTTAGTTTGGTAACTAAGCTCGCAAATTTTGTAATCGAATACGTCCAAATTACACGAAGACAGAAAAACAATACTTACTTCGTACGGAAAATCTGATCTGGATCTAGACAAATAAATATTAATTATTGAAATGTTACGTGACGTGACACGTAAAAATTGATTTTACTGATACATTAATTAAAACATATGTAATTTTACGAGCAATTGAAATAACGAGATATACATATATTCATATTCATAAGTAATTTACTACTATTTTCATTCAATAATAGTTGTCCACTATATTATTTTGGAATGTCCAACAATTCTTGTCTACTTTATGAAATCAATGGATAATTTTAAAGTTAGTTCCTATTTACCCTTATCACTAGTTATAATCATTTATCTATTACTTTATTCAAGTCATTGTATTTAATCACTTGAATGTCCAACAATACTTGTCCACTTTATGAAATCAATGGATAATTTTAAACTTAGTTCCTAGTTTACCCTTATCACTAATTATAATCATTTATCTATTTTACTTTTGTCAAGTCATTATATTTATTATATTGAAAGAGTTATATAGTAAAACAATAAATATATTTGGCACGATTATTTAAGCATAAATTTGACATGACTCTACTTTTGGGATTATTTTCGTAATTAGAGGGGTCTGACAAAGGGATTGCTGTAAATTTATTTTTTCCACCCAAAATGTCGTCTAAAGTAAATTCACTAAAAGAAAAGTCAGAAATCACTTGATGATTTCAATAAATTACACTGTCCAATAAATTTTTTCTTTCGAATCAAAAAACTTTGTCAAAAAAAGTATTTATTTATATTCACTTCAATACTCTATTCACCCTCTTTCTTCCAATCTTTTGATTTTTCATTATTGTTTATTCTTTCATTCTTTTTCTTTCTAAACATCCCACTATTTTTGCACATAAATTTCATCTCATAGGCAAGCATGTCTATATTGTTTTTAAGGGGAAAAAACAATGTATATTCATTAAATTTTAAAATATTGTTTAACTTAATATTGATTAATTAATATCTCTACAAAATAATAGTATTTTCAATTTTAATAATATAATATTAATTTAGAGAGATTTTACTGTAATTATTTTCACATTGAGTAAGTATTACTAGGTTTTATGAAATTCAAAATATTTAATGAAGGTCCATTATATTCTAGTTAAATTAATTTCTTATATAATATTTTCTTACGAGTATTAATTGTAGGGATAAAATGAGAAAAAAATTAATTATTTTTTATCTTAATTCGATAAATTAATAAATAATACCAGACCATTGCACATATATATCGTCCAAAACATTTGTTGAGGGGCAAAAAAGGAAAAAGACTTGAAATGGGCTCAAATACAGTGACAAGTGTGTACATTTTCAAGTTTATGAATGAGCCCAAGTTTTCATTTGTTATGCCCGGGTCATATTTTCAAGTATAATTTATCTAAATTTCATAGTGTAAAGAGTAAATTACATTATATTCTTATTTTTTTTAATTACAATAATCCCTTAAAATTTATACCTTTTAGATACATAAGTCACCATCGGGATACACTAATTCTAATATAAGAAAGAATCATTCTGTTGTGCTAAAAAGGAAATAAAATTTGAAAATTCAATTAAATTCCATAAATCACGCTTAGGTTTCTTCTTAGTCTCAATCATAAAGAGGCAAACCCTAAACTAATCAAAGAAATTCAAATTTCAAAACACTCCCCATGTTTAGGGAAGAAACCTTTCAGTTTTAATTCAAAAAATTTTGTCGAGAAGATGTACCGTCGATCAAGCCATTCTCGCTGAAAAGGATCATCTTGTCATTATCCGCTTCAGCTATGACTGAGACAAAACTTGTATGCAGATGGACGAGATGATGACTTCAGTTGCAGATATATTAAAGAATTTATTTGATATACCTGATGAACATCACAAAGGTTGTTAATGATTTCCATTAGACCGATTTAATTGTTGTCAAGATCCAAGTGCACAATAACTTTCCATTGTTGCAAGTGGAAAGGCTAAACTCTTCTTGAAATCATGTTATGATATTTAAAAAAAAATTGACAAAATTTTGGGTAAACGGGGTGAGTTATGAAAGATAAAAAAGTGATGGAATTGTTATTGGACAAACAATTTCCTTTTGAATCTTCAAGTTCATCGAAGATCCTTTCAATTTTGATTCAAAATTGACAAAAGTTTTGAGATTCAAGATTCTTCTCCCAGTTCACCGATGATCTTTTCAATTTTGATTCAAAATAGTTGAAAATTTGAGATGCAAAATTGTTCTCCTAGTTCATTGAAGATCCTTTCAATTTTTTGCTACTTAGCATTTTACTATTTATGTATGTTGTTGAAATTGATGAGTATTGTATTTAGACTAGATACATTAAATAAGTGTTATCCATAAGATGTTATATTTGAGATCAATACGTTATCGTGTGGTAGTTGTTATGTAATTGACACATTTAGTATAAATTCAAATTTTCGTATCATATCTAAAAAATTAATTGATGATACATTACTATTTATGAATGTCGTTTAAATTGATAAGTATTGTATTTATACTACATTATATAAGTAATTGTTGTTCATAAGATGTTAGTTTTGATATATTTAGTATAAATTCGAATTTACGTATCATATTTAAAAAAATAGTGCATGATACATTACTATTTATGAATATCGTTTAAATTGATAAATATTGTATTTATACTAGATACATTATATAAGTAATTGTTGCTTATAAGATGTTAGATTCGAGATAGATACATTACCATGTGGTAGTTATTACATAATTGATACATTTAGTATAAATTTAAATTTACATATCATATCTAAAAAAATTAGTGCATTCATGATACATTACTGTTTATGTATCTCGTTTAAATTGATAAGTATTTTATTATTACCAGATACATTGTTATTTGCTTTGAGATCAATACATATAGTATAAATTAGTATTTATGAATCGTGCTCATGTAATTTGACGTATCTATGTGTCATATACAAAAAAAAAAAATATGAATATGATAAACATAATTTGGTTGTAAAATAATACTGCACATGCAGAACAAACTGATACATAGTCAATAAATAATTAACTTTGTTCGTGTTCTCCTATAAAAATAAGAACTGGAAAAAAAATTAAAACTATTAATTAAATTTAAATCGTTAATTGGGCAGAGGAAAGATTTAAAATTTTAAAAAGATAGTAACTGAGGTAACTGGTGATATAGTAAAGAGATTATAGGCATGAAAAAAGGGAGAAAATCATGGAATTGGAAGATTGATAGTTATGTATCATGAAAGGAGAAATTTGAGTAAAAAGAGGGATTTTTGTAATTTTTTAAAATGGTAGGGAATAATAGATAATAAGAATAAAAATGATGTGTTGTTAGGTAATTTTTTCTATTTTCAATATATTACACCCAATTTAATTGATAGGTTTTAAGATTTGAGTTATATTTATAATATTCTTCTAAGTTTAGAGTTTAATCTAATAATATGCATTTACCTAAAAGCCAAATAAAAGTATGCACGACAATGTTATAACGTCACTAACGATTTATTATTGTAGTTATAGTAACTTTAATCGTCATAACTTGTGAAGGTTATAAAATGCTTGCGTCCTAATTACTTAAAGAAAAATATATATTTCAAACTCAATTATATATTTATACTCATTTTTGTGCAAATCATGTTTCCTTAATTAGTTTGGTAACCAAACTTGTAAATATTGTAACCGGAGTACGACCAAAATATGTGACGATAATTTTTTTTACTTTGCACCGAAAAATTTATCCAAATCTAAACCAAATAATTATTGATTATTGGAATTTATGCAACGTGGCGTGTATAAATTGATTTCACAGATACATTAAGAGTTTGTTTGACTTTTCTGTTGGAAGGTCAGAAACACTTATTTTTGAGAAAAAACAATTTTAGTGAAAAATTACGTAATTGGCAAATTCGTAAAGTGCTTTTAAATATAAGAGAAACAATTTTATTTGGGAAGAATTTTTATTCTTCTTAAAAAAAACAGAAGCAGAAACAAAAAAATTATGTTTTTCTCAAGATTAAAATATCCTTTCATATACACATGTATCAATATATCTCTTATGAATTAATTAACGTATCTCATAAGTTTAATTACATTT
The DNA here is from genome assembly GCA_022817965.1 of Solanum lycopersicoides. NCBI lineage: Eukaryota > Viridiplantae > Streptophyta > Magnoliopsida > Solanales > Solanaceae > Solanum > Solanum lycopersicoides. Next base: position 77,593,548 of record CM040619.1, read on the forward strand.
CATCACATAAATTTATTTTTTAATTTTTAGATGATAAAATTACATTTTATTTTACATTTATATATTATTATTTTATATTTTACATATAATTTACAGAATTATAAAGAATTAGAAAAAAAACGATAATAATAGGAGTAATATTTTTGGAAGGTTAGAAAAAAGATAAGAAAATAATAATTAAAGATTTTAACCCTCTCAAAAAAAGGTATAATATTGATTGAAAATTTAAATATGTACATTTAAATTTTAAAAATATAAAGTTTAATTAATTTTTTTATAATAGATATTTAAAATAGTTACTATCTATAAAATAATTTTAATATTAAAAGTATATCAATAGCTAGAATTTTTCGTACTTGACTCTTATAAGCACATTTTAATTTAAAAAAGATCAGTCGAACGCAAACTACTTATGAACAACATTTTTCAAATGAATAGTCAAAACTAAATTGTTTTTTCAAAAATATTTTCTAAAAAACCATTTAAAAAGTGACTAAAAATAAATTATTTTTAATAACAGAGCCAAACATGCTCTAAGTGAGAGATAAGTAATTTACAAGCAATTGAAAAAACGAATATACACATATTGATATTCATAAGTAACTTATTAGATATCAAATATATATCGGAACAATATAAATATATATAACATCAATAAATTAAAACTAGGATATCAAGTTGGACAAAAATCTTCTTCTTAAATTATTTTTTTCAAAAGTAATGCAACACAAACAAATGTGCTTGGATTATTAATAAACATATATTTGATTTATGTAATGAAATTGTCATAGTAAATTTATTACATATAGGTAAAATTTCCATCTCAAACTAATATTAATTTGAAAAAAAATATAGATATTACTCAAAAAGCACCACTTACGCAATGACTGATTATTAAATTTTTTATTTATTTATTTTGTAAATTAGAGATAATTGAAGTAATACCGACTAGACATTAAAATATCATTGGATCTTTATAATTTTAAAATTATAATTATCAACTTTCATGATAAGAAACTAGACTATTTTAGATCATACTACATTGATCTAGGTTACATTTCACTGCAATTATAAGATTTACTAACTTTTAAAAATAGATCAATAGATTTTTGTTACTGGTATTTTGATTAAGCGATAAAATTGTGATATGTAATTCATCTCAAAATAAATTAAAAAAATTACGGTCAAATTTCTTTCCATCAATAAACATATTGGTACAAGTTTGTGTGAATTGTGATAAAATACTAAAATCGTTGATCAGTTAAATCACAAACAAATGTACATGTTAGGGGAACAAAATGCAAAGAACTCAAATTTTCGTAATTGAATATATTACTTACTGTCACATTAGAGTCATTTTAACTATGAATAATTATGTTTCAAAGTTATCTAATTTTATTTTGTATTAATAAAATTACTCAACTTATGACTCTTCCCTTATAAAATAACTCAACTAAATTTGCTATGTAAAAATAAAATATTTATCCCTTAAAATTTCGAGTTCGGAAAATGATACTCCCTTCACATTTTAAACAAGGCCATAAACCTTTCTCAAACTTAAATCAATAGCTAAAAACAAGTTGAATTATACATATTTTAAAATTAAGTTGGTTTCACTGATACATTAAATATAAAATAAGTAAATCACAAGCAAATAAGATGATATATATATATATATATATATATATATATATTCATAAATAACTAACACAACACAAACAAATGTGTTTTAGTAATCAATAAGCATATGGTTTATGCATTAAAAATTGTAATTATACAATTATTACGTATAAGTAATTTTTTTCCATCACAAAACAATACTAATTCACAAAAATATTACTCAGAAAGCACAACATTAGTTACGATTGATTGTCAATTTATTTGAATTTAAAAGAAACTTTTTATGTATATTTGAAAAATTAAGATGTATAGGAGTTCATGTTTATTGGACATTTAAGACGATATTGAATATTTTAATTTTAAAATTATACTTATTAACTTTTATGATTAGAAATTAAACTATTGATCACACTATATTAATATGACTAAATTAAAAGATTTACTAATTTTCCCCAAAAGAACAATTGATTTTTTTTGTTAGTATTTTTAGTTAAATAAATTTGTGTTCGATGTAATCCATTTCAAAATGGAATTTTTTTTATATGGTCAGATCTCTTTCACCAATATACGTATTACGATATTAATATGAGTTTATGTGATTTACAATAAAATACTAAACTTGTTAAACGTTTAAATTTCGACATTATAATCCTCATTGTGAACTTATTATACATAAGTAAGTTTTTCCATTGAAACAATATTATTTCTATAAATCAAATAATAATGAAAGAGGTTTTTCATCGGTGATTGATTTTTTTTTCATATTAAAAAATTCTTTTCATTTATTTGCAAAACTAGATCCCATAAAGTTATATAAACAAGATAAGAAGCACTGGTAGATGTTTAATTTTTAAAATTATCATACTCAATTTATTTTGGAGTTTTAACTAAATCATAATTTTAGTGTTTTTTAAATATAAGTTTGATTCATAGGTTTATTATTTTATATATAAAATATGACTCATACTTGACACGAAAAACTTATCTACGTACTTATTATTGACTAATATTTTTTTATATATAAAACTATGACATCTTTAAACTATATTACTTCAAAAAATTCGTACATTAATTGAGGAGTTTTTTACTAAACAATTGGTTGTTTTTTATTTTATATCTAAACAACTCCCTTTTCATTCATTTGTAAATTTGGGATATGACGGAATTTATATCGTCGAAGACTAAAAAAGATGTTATGTAATTTTTTAAGTTATACTCCTTGACTTTTGTGATTTATAATTAAATCATATTAAATCTTCAAAAGTATTAGTTAATTATTTTTGTAGTATTTTGATTATGTAATAAATTCATAATTATGCAATTCACCTCAAATAGAAAAAAATTATGTCGTCAATTTTATTTCTCACCAACATCATGCATGTTTGTACAATTTTATTTCTCACCAACATCATGCATGTTTATAGTCTGTGTGATATGTTACAAAATTCTAAGATTACACTGGATATTTATTTTTGCAATTGTACTTCAATTTTGGTGATGATGAATTAATTATATCCGATTAATAATTCTAAAATATTGAATTAGATGGCTTATGAGGTTCATTTAAATTATTATCAAAAATAGAGTTGAACTTTGAGGTTTAGTGACAAGCCCCATTTGCATTACACTCAAATGGTAAAAAAGTTATTACGTGATGATATATTTTCTTAATCAAATTTTCTCTCCTCAACATTATTTGATGAGTGAATGTGTCAAAATAAATTAAAGTTAATAAATAGATGGATTATTCAGATACTCAAAAGCTATTTGAACAAAAGTTGAATGAAATAAAATGTGGGTCATAATTCAATTCATTCAATTATTACTAAATTTTAGTTACTTTTTTTTTTATAAAATAAATGTCTTAGACTTAATAAGATAATAAGGACATAAACTTGAAAACACAATTTATTTTAGCACTAAAACTGCACAGACACTCCCTTAACATTTTTCAATTGACTTAAACACTTCCTAAGGAGTAACGTGACAGAGAGAGTGAGTCTTCTCTCTTAAAAGTGCTTGAAAAAAAGATGAATTTTGAAAATTCTTACACATAATTTTTTTTATTGGTCAATATATAACTAATATTTTAAATATTTTTATTGATATATTAACTCTTTAAGCATATGTAAATTTTCTTATTTAGATGTAACTGAAATTTGTGGATCCTCTTTTTAACTTCTTTAAATTTTTTCTTTTTATTTTATTGTCTTCGTCAATACACCTCTTTTTTCATTGAAACACATTCTCCTCATTCTTCATCCCAACTCCTATACACTATTTTCATTTCAGTAGTTTCTTAATAATACATAACATTCAATATCAATGTCATTTTATTGACATCGAATTCACTCTATATTATTCATGTCGATTCACAAATGTAAACTTTCTTAAATTTTGAGTAACCCATTTAAATTTTTAGATCAATTCAAACATTTTTTTATTGAAATTTATATCTTGTTTTTATCAACTTTCTTATGCAATTTTCATTTCTTGTTTGAGTTGTCAAACAAAATTTGTCTTTAAAAAAAAGTCATTCTCCAAGAGGTAAATTCGTGAAAAGGTTTGAAGAAGATAATGTGAATATTATACTAAATTTCCTTGTTTGAAAATAATTTTTTAGAAAAAATGAATAGTGAAGAAGAAAAATGATATTGAAGGTTGAAATGGTGAATAACAACGAAGATAAAAGAGAAAGAGGGGGCAGGGGTATACATTAATAAATTAATTAATTAATGTAATTAATTTTAAAAGGTTTTAAGAAAATATTGAATAAGTAAAAAAGAATAGAAATTAATGGTGTGGTGCCTACTTGATTATGATGGGACTGTGGTGGATGAGAGAGATATTATAATCTCCGGGTGAAAAAAAATTACTTTAAAAATGTTAAAGCGAATATTTTAAACATGAGTATTTTTTTTAATGTATTCTCTTCTTTTTTTTTTTCCTTATTAGAATTATATATAACATATCAAATAAGAAAATAAATACTTCTGAAAATTGTTTGACAATATTTTTCCTGAGTCACTTTGAACTATATATAATTTCAATTTTTATGGGTTGGATAAAATTGATTGGGCTAATAAAAGGATGAATAAACTCAAAATGTGACAGATTAGACAAGTTGCGTTTCCTGAACTAATTCTATCACCATTATGTGTGAGAACATTTTATGAATTTTATCACCATGACAAACAATCATATATTTCTACGAATTTATCACCCAAAACCATAAAAATGTAGAAGAAAATATAATATACCTTAAATATGATCAAAGTTTAATATCAAATAAAAATTCTGGGCTAAAAGAAAATAAAAGATGAATAATTGAATACAACAATCAAATAAGTTTTCAATTGAAAAATTTCAAGTATGTTATTCTATTAAATCCAGTAGCAACGCTATACATTTAAATAAAAAAATATGACATAAGTGCTAATATTGAATCAATAATATCCTTTTATCTTTTTGCATTATTTTTTAAATAAAATTGTTTTGCTCCTTGTTTCCTTCCCGGTAAAAGAAAAATCTCCTGTTAATTTCAATTACTCAGAGAAGATGCACAAACGCCTCAATTTTGAGGTATGGGAGGTTGCTTATGGTGGATTTGAGGAAATATATAGATTAGCCCGAAATAACATTAGGGAGGAGTGATTAGACAAGTAAGACACGACACACTTGCATCTTATCGATGACATGATCTAGTTATGAGATATGGAAATTGAGATTAGAATAGAAGGTTAATAGATACTGGAGTGTTGTCTAATATTTTGTAGTAGGCAATTCTAGCTTATGGTGGGATAATTGGTTTGCCCCTGCTTCTACTGCAATCAAGAACAAAATGATCACCAGTGTAATTATTTTTTATAGAAATAAACTGAACCACTAGTCATTAAAAATAGGAATAATAATTCCAAGCAACCAATAATATTATTATAAGAAACTAACGCGGATGTTTAACTCATCAATATAACGTTTAAGCACCACATTAGGTGAAGAATCTGGTAAGAATTTTGTGAAGTCATCAAGCAAATCTGGATGATCCTTGAAAAGTATAGCGACCTACACACAGAGAAAATAAAAAGAGTCACAAATCAATGTATGAGATCATCTAATAATATTTGTGTATCCAAACGCAAAAATGGTTTTATCACCTCATGATAGACCTTATCAATGTTCTTGTGTTCCTTGTACATCTTCAAAATGGCTAAGAAGGATTCATACACACGATTATCGCTTTGGAAACGAATCTGCACGATGTGATAACCGCAACTATTAAGCTAAGACTTATATACAATTGTAATAGTACACATATCTGTATAATAAAAGTATGAGACTCCGATAGATTTGTTGATAAAGCAAGATAAATAACCTTTACTTTCTTCACAAAGCTGATAGCTTCTTCAAGATTATTTCTCTGTGGAGGAGCCTCATTTTTACACATCTGCTCATTGTATTTCTCTGTGGACTTGGTATGCCCTTCATCCCACTTAGTCACTTCACCTACAAAAATTCCAACTGCAAAAGTAGAAACCAAAATCAAAATGGAATCACAAATATATATATATGTGACATAACAAGTTTACCATCATGAAATTTCAAGATATACCATCTCGTTCGTAACACTCTATAAATTCATTAAAACCCTCCATAAGATCGACATGATTTCCGAGTGTACTAGAAACCTGAAATGAAGTAGCTTGCTTTTTCAAACCTATGATGCTTAAATAACAACAACCAGACTGACTTGTACATCATTTCAAAGACATAAGTACCACAAAATTAAATCCTGTGGAAACAGGATTCAGTACCCTTGTTCCTTCCTTTTGTCGGTCAAAATAGAGAACAACGACATAATACCTAGTGTTATCCAATAAGTGGGATATGGAGAGGATAGAGTATACGCGGATCATACCCTTACTGGGAGGTAGGTAGTTTGTTTTCAAGAGACTCTCAACTCAAGGAAAAACAAATCAAAACAGATCGAAAAAGAATAACATAAGTGAAGAAAAATACTAATGTAGAAAGTGCGATCACAAGGATTTTTTCCCTCACAATTGGGTTGTTGTTGTTCAGTGTACAACTTGCAAGGTTATGCTTAGCATGAACATCCAAATTATACACAGCAGAAATTATAAACGAGCAAAAAAGATAGATTAGATGCATGATACACGTACCAAACTTTGCAACTGCTGCCTTGAAACTATATATCTGCCGTAAAAACGGAGACATTTTAAGAATGTTTGATAATCAGTTGGGCTTTGTAGTCTTTTCTTAACCTTTTCACAGAAAGTGAACCCTTTACTATACCTATCTGACAATATCAAGCAAATCATATTAAAAACCATACTAACGAAACTCAACAACACTTTGCTCAAAACAAATCCACACGCCAATGAAACTTAACCAAAGACAATTGTTTCCTTCGGGAGAGCCTCAACTTCGTCATCGAGGATCATTTCATAGCTCCTTGGGCAAGAAAGAATTGAGTATAAGGAGTAAACGAGGATACCCTTTACACAATTCTTTCACTTGTGCTATGACACCAACAATATCGACTCTGTGAGGAATATTCAAAGACTTAAGTCCCACGTAATCAATCACCAAAGCATCATAGAAATAAATGAGGAACATGAACTAGGCAAATTGTAGTAGCAAACCTCTGAGCCTTAAAGTCATTCATAACCTCAAGGAACACGTTATACTTCTCACTTTGATCCGGAAACATGTCCTTAATTATTTCCTTCAAATAAGTCAATGCATCATTAGTTGTCACATTTGGGTTACTAGGATTGCCACAAGCGCTACCGCGGTCACCTCCTCGTTTGCCCGAACCACTTTCACAAAATTGTGATTGACCATACCTAATACATTCGAGAGAGAAAAACCAATGCATCATAACCATAGCCATAACTCATAGTAGACACTATTCAAGGATGCGGGTTATCAATAAAGTGGGTGAAATTACGAGATTGCTTGAGTAGATATATTATCTGTAGATCATATCACTAAATGGAAAATTAATTGAACTATCATATCTCTATTTCAAAATCATAAATTATTTTCACAAAGTTCCAACTTTAGAGGTTGGGGTCGAAGTTGAAATAAGAAAATGGGATTGCCTTCAATTGATTTCACAACTTGATACACACTAGCAAGACCAGTCAAAACTCTTCATCACAATCGCGGTTGACGGGTCCGCGGTTGCGGTATGACGCTAAATTAGACCCGCAATCGCGAAAGAGAATCGAATCTGGGTGAAATATGAGATTGCTTAAGTAGATACATTATTCCTAGCTTATATTATTGAATGAGAAATTAATTGAATTATCTTATCTTTATCTCAAACCCATATACTATAGACTATTTATAGGATGGTAAAGAGGAATTGCCTTTAATTGATTTCAGATAACCCACTAGCAAGACCAGACAAAACTCATTCTAGCGATCGCGGCTGAAGGGTCCGCAATCGCAGAGGGACACTGAGCTAGACGACAGACACCACGACCGCAAGCGACACTGAGTTAGGCACCGCGATCGCGGAAAGGCTTCTATAATCGCGGTCACGGAAGGCAACCGACATGGGCATCACAAACGCCGCGACGATGTGGATGAAATTATGAGATTGCTTTGAGTAGATACATTATCCTAACTCACATCATTAAATAGGAAAATAATCGGATTTATCCCATCTTTATCTAAAATCAATAAAAAAAATATTGTATTCAATCGATATCAAAACTTTAAACACAAGACCGGACAAAACTTTCTTCTGAGCTAGGCCACACGCTTGTGCAAGACAACCAGATGCCGAACGCCGCAACCATTTCGATCGCGGAAGGGTAATAGCTCAAAATTTAGCTAGCGTTTGGTCATCGATTTCTAAATATTTTTGGCAAATATTATTTGAATAAAATTTGGGTGAAATTTGATCATGTGTTTGATCATAGTATTTGGAAAATATATTTCACTTTTTTTTAGAAAAATATGATTTATATCCATAAGTTTTAAAAAGGAATAATTATATATAATAGCAAACTAATAACCTAAAATAAATGGAGTAGCTAGGGTTTGATTTAATTGTGCTCCATAGCAAACGTTTGCAAAAAATTGCCAGGCGCCTCTCTCCCCAATATCTCGCTCGCCACTCTCCTCCAATATCTCGCCCGCTTCCTCACTTTTTATACAAACACAAGTGTATAAAAATTGTTTCTAATTGTATAAAGCAGAGGAAATTGTATAAATACATATATTTTTGTTCCCCTCTCTCTCCTCTTCCAGATCTCGCTCGCCACTCTCCCAAATCTCGCTCGCCACCCTCGCCTTTCTCACTTATACAAACAGAAGCGAAATGTATAAATTGTGTTTCTGTTTGTATAAAGCGTGAGAAAATTATATATACACATGCAAGTACATATATTTTCGTCCTATACACTTATAATTATACAATAAAAATACTTCCCTGCCCAATTTCTTTTGCCTTTCTCTCTTTCTTGTTTTATACAAATTTCAAATTGTATCTAATTTCTCTCTTTCTCGTTTTACACAATTCGATTCAATTGTATATTCCCTGCCAAGTCTCTTTTGTCTTTCTCTCTTTTTCATTTTATAATTCAAATTGTATATAATCTTCTATACACTTATAATCATACAATTCGTTTTATACACTTCGTTTTTATACAAGTCTCTGCCAAAGTGTCTTTCTCTTTCTCGTTTTATACAATTCGTTTTATACAATTCGCTTTAACTGTATATGTATAGCGAATTATACAGTTTCTATGTTTGCTATGGAGCGCAATTATGCAAACTTTGCTATAGCATACAAATATGAATTTTTTATTTGCTATATGTGAAAGTTGCCCTTTTAAAAACTATCAAAACTAAACATAACTTTATATTACAAGTTATTTAGATTTTCGTTGCAACAAATAACAAGTAGTTCCTATGACACTAGAGCAATGTGCTAGTTGGGAGTGAGCGCAACAAGTATCATTCTATACATCATGAAGTAAACAAAACACATGACTTTGTTACCTTAAGTCAATTGTTCATCATTTTCATCATGATCAATCATATCATCACTTTCATATTCACTAAATATTGCATCAGTACTTTGGTGTTAACGTAAAATTATGTAATATAACACAAACAACTATTACAAATGGTGTTTCTGTAAAAAATTTCAAACGATTACAAATAATGAGATTTGACCCAAATACTAAAAAAAACTAGTATTTGAAAATTTAGGATATTTGCCAAAAATATTTTCCAAATAATGAAAAATTATATGGACAAATACTATTTGCCAAACTTTTCCCCAAATATTATTTGAAAATTTTATGACGAAACGGGCTCTTAATAAAAACATGTAATAGTTGTTTGTGGTGTTTGAGTATCTAAGCGCATGATCAAACACTGTGTATTCAAATTTTTGAAAAATTAAGCAAATATCTATGTGGTTAAGTAGATAAAGTAAATTTAATTATGCACCTGGGTCTTAATCGGAGCATTCTTAAGGTTTTTCGCTAATTCATATAATAAAGGGAGGTGATATATTTTAAATGATTATTGTATCTACCTAATTTACAACCGAAAATATGGACAACTTGAGTGAATAGAACTTACAATTCTCCAATTGGCCGCTTTAATTTCTCGTTCGCAGATGTCGATGCAGATAACTGGACTTTCAATCGCGCCATGCTGCAAACATAGTGTAATAATATACAACAATTTTAAGAATTAATCCACAGAAATAATCATTAAGGATCCGTTCGATCATTAAAATAATATTTATAATACAATCAAACATTACTAAATCCCTATTTATACCTTTCTACTCTGTGTTGGAGAAAAAAATAATGCGTCTATTATTATAATAAAATACCTAGTAAGGTGACTCTGTCTCTGTATATATTTATTGCTCAAGAATCGTAAGCCCCATTCCTTCTTCGTAGTTCTGCCCGGTTGTTGACAATTAGGTCAAACACGGGTATTTTAGTCTTTCTCTTATATGGTGACTTAATTCAATTTAGGGAATTTTGTATACACGTACTTTATTTGTGTTAACTAGTAAAATATACAAATTGCATTCTTCATAGCAAATAAAATTATTGTTATAAAATGTAATTATCGAAACTATAACTATAAAGCCTTAATATGTCTATAATCTTAGCTTATTTCTCATATTTTCTCATCAATTTATTGAATTAAAAATTATTCAATAGATCAAAATAGAGTAATTCGACAATAAAACTAACCTCGTTTGTAATTTTTATTGTTCTTTCTTCTTCAGACTCCACAAAAATGGTAGAGTTTTGAGATGGGCACAAAATTAGTGACACGTGTAGATATTTTTTAAGTTCAGAATTCAAATTTTAATTTGTTATTTTGCGACCTCCTCTATCAATCAAATTTCTCCAATGTAGTTGATATATTGTTTGTTTAGTTTTGATATGATATGTTTATACGAATTTACATAAAAATAAGAAAGCATGCTTGCACCGTTGCACGATAATGTTATAACGAACTTATTGTGGCAAATAAGTAGTAATTTGTAGAGTGATAGACATAAAATGTGAAATATAAAAGGCACGTCAGGACTTATCCACTTAAGAAACAATTATATATTGCAATAAAAATGTCATATAAACTTATTGCATATCATCAACATTCTTGATCTCAATTAGTTTAGACTTAACTTTAATCAATTTCAATAATAAAAAAATTATCAACTCTTTTTGTAATTTTTGAATTTTTTCATGCAGCGAGTTTTATGAAATCTAGAAAAGAAGAGCATTAATCATAATAATTTTGAAAAAAATCAACTTTAAATATACCTTATATATGATCAAAATTCAAAGTTATGTGTCAAGTAAACAATGCAGGACAAGATGAAAACAAATAATATTATTAAACAAAACGAACTAAGTTTTCAATTAAACAATCTGAGATATATTATTCTACTAAATCCACATAGCATCGCTGTGAACTAGACTAAAAAGCACGACATAAGTGCAATAATTCACTTCTTTAATATTTTGTCGTCATCCAAGTTAGACAACAAATTGGCAATAGACGAATCTACCAAGAATTTAGCCAACTCATCTAGGAGATTTGGATGATTCTTGAGCAGTACAGCAACCTACACATATTTAAAAAAAAAACATACTTATTAATAAAAAAAAACATACTTATTAATAAATAAAAAACATGATGATCATCTATAATATATATTCAATTTTAAAAATGTTTTATCACCTCACGGTTCACCTCTTCGACGTTCTTACACTCCTTGCACATGGATAGAATATTTATGAAGGATGTGTACTCATAATCATTTCCTAAACATATCTACAATAAGTTATAAATTAGCAAGTCAGGACTAAAGGTGTTATATATATATATACCTTTTATTACTAAAATAAATGTTTACCTTTATGAGGATTATTTCATAGCCATTGGGCAAGAAAAGATTAAATCCAAGCAACAATCTAGGATGACCTATAAACAATTCTTTCATTTTTGCTATGACACCGTCCGTATCAATTCTGTGAAAAATATGAAAAACTTAGTCCCACATAAATCAAAACGTAAATTAACGAAGACCGTATAATAGACAAATTGTAGTAACAAACCTTTCTCTCTTATATTTTGTTTGAATCATTGTTATCCATTATTAATTAATGTATTGTATTGTATTGTACTGTATTATATGGTAGATACAATGTTTGGTTAGATTGTATTGTTTGTTATTGTTTAATAACATTTTAATTGTTTGGTTTGGTAGTATCTGTAATTTATAAATTTACTATAATATCCTTAATTATTCTAGGGTAGGAGGTTTGACTAAATTTAAATAATTAAGGTAAAGGGTAAAATAGTATTTTAAAATATTATGTAAAGATATAATTAAAAAAAGAAATTAAGTAACAATGAGAACACATCAAATCGATTCCTCCATAAAATAGGAGTTTTCATTATTACGTAACGACCAAATTTAACAATACAATACAATACATTTTAAATAACAATCAAAACAAACATTGTAGATATAACAACAATACAATACAATACAATGGATAACAATGATTCAAACATAGTGTTAAAGTCGATCATAACATCAAGAAACATGTTATACTTCTCTGCTTGGTCAGAAAACATGTCCTTAACTTCCTTCAAATAAGCGAGCGCATCATAATACTGTGGCTTACTATTTTTATGATTGTCATCTCGTATTCCGCTCAAACCATTTTCATGTGATTGATTATATCTAATTCAAGGAAAAAAAATTAAAATCATGAGAATAATAACCATAAGTAACCACTCATATATATATATATATATATATATATAGCTACAAAATCAAGAGTGCCATCCAATATGAATAAAATAGATGAAATAATAGAAGATTAGATCTCAAATTTTAATAAAAGAGATCATAATTTCATTTGTTATTAAATATTGGTGGACAGAATTATTACAAATGTAGCGACCGAAGATAGCAAGTGAAATATTTGGTTGTGCACAAACTTGTAAGGCTTAATATTTAATTTATCACTAAATTTTACTTAGATGTTCAATTTATAGTTTGTCCCAATTGAAACACCTAAATCCATAATAAATTTTGAAAAACTTTATATGCACTCTCAAACACTCATTAGATAGTTAAATTAATGACATAAAATAAATTATCTCATTTCAAGATCTCAGTTGAAATATGTTTAAATGCATAATAATTTATATCCATGTATATATGATGTATACTTATATTTAAGATACATATATACATTTATACACATTGTTATACAATATTCATACATTGGTATATGATATCAATGTATTATACCTATATTGTATAAATATAAATAATGTAGACCAATGTATATATAATGTATTACACTAGATCAAATGAAGACAAAAAAAAAAATGATTCACTGATTCTAATATTATTTAATAAAATAATCTTTTTAATACATATAAAAAGGAGTCGCATTTTTAAAGTGGGATAGAGAAAAATAAGAGTAGGGGTGAAAAAATAAAAATTTGAAGTTGCAAATATTTTAAAAAAATAAACTCAATTTTTTTTTTGTGGTGGTGGTGGTGGGGGACTAATAAGGGTTGAGGGTATGGGTGAAAAAACTAAAATTTTGAAGTTTAAATTATTTTGTTTGACGGTAAGGATGAAAATAGAAATTTTGAAGTTGAATATATTTTTTAAAAACAAATTTAAAATTATTTAGGGGTGGGGAGGCGGGGGTCGAGTGTAGGGGTGAAAAAATAAAATTTTAAAGTTGAAAATATTCTTTTAAAATCAAAGTTCTATTTTTTGGGATGGGGAATAGGGGAGGGTCGAGGATAGAAATGAAAAATAAAATTTTAAAGTTAAAAATATTTAAAATAAGCTTTAAATTATTTTGGGGGGTCGGGTGGTGGTAGGGGTGAATTGAGGGCTGTTATGGTGAATTGTATGGTCGGAAGAAAGTTTTGAAAAATATTTTTCTTATGTTTTAAAGTGAAGTCATTTGAGGAAAATAAATTTGATTTGGAAAACATTTTTCCAAAACATTTCACCAAACAAGTTTTATCCCATAGGTTGCAGATAGAAGCACATATTCAACAATATTTTCTTAATTTGCTAGAAGGGAAGATGATGTTATTCCAAAAAAAACCACCAAATAGTACCAACATTTTACATTGCCAATAAAACTGGATCTCTAGTCATTAGAAACAGAACAAAAATTTCCAAGAAACCCATCAATCTTCCTAAGAACATCAAGTCGAACTCCTTCACAAGCTTTAGCCATACACATCGCACTATTATAAGGAACTAAAGAGGATGGTTAACTGATCAATACGTTCCCTAAGCATGAAATCAGCTGAAGAATCTGGCAAGAATTTAGCAAACTCATCAAGCAAATCTGAATGATCCTTGAAAAGTATAGCAACCTACGCATAAAAGAAAAATAACAATTAATATTCATAAATTAAAACATGAAGATCATCGAATATAAATTGTGTATCCAAATTGAAAATGTTTTATCACCTTATGGTAGACATCATATCTCTTCTCGTGCTCCATGTTGTACATCCTCAAAATGTTCAAGAATGATTCATACACATGGTTGTCATTTTGGAAACGTTCCTGAACAAAGCGACAACCCCAACAAGTAAGTTCACACTCATATTTTATCTATCTATCTATCTGTCTGTCTATCTAATAAAAGATCTCGTCAGATTCTTTATGAATTTAGAGAAAAAAAAGGCTAGGAGAATAACCTTTACTTTCTCCACAAAACTGGCAGCTTCTTCAAACTTAATTCCCTGTGGACGAGCCTCATTTTCTTGTTTTATTTGATAAGTTGAAGGAGTCTCAGTTTCTTGTTTTACTTGATAAATTGCAGGAGCTTCAGTTTCTTGTTTTACTTGATAAGTTGAAGGATCCTCAGTTTTACACTTCTTCTCTTCTTCCTTTACTAACTTGGAATCATTCCACTTAGTCATTACACCTACAAGAAATCCAACTGCAAAGCAGTAGTCATTCAAATTAGAATTTCACATATATATATATAGTGTGTGTGTGACAGAATTCGTTAAAGACTTACCAGCTCGTTCATAACGATCTATAAATACATTGAAACGCTCCATAAGACAAGGATGTTTTCCAAGTATTTGAGCAACCTGAAATGAGTGGTTAAATCTATGATGCTTAAACAATAAACAGACCGACTTGTACATCATTTAAAAGATATTAGTACCACAAAATCCAGTAAAAACATTAGGTCTAGCCTATGATTTGCATGAACATCAACCAAACCATAGACAGCAGAAATTATAAGCAAAGAGTACCGTCATATTGGAGCAACAAAGATAAGATAGATGCATGATACACGTACCAAAGATTGTAACTGCTCCCTTGTAATTATTTCTCCGCTGTAATCACGAAGACATTTCAAGAATGTCTGATAATCAGCTGGACTTCCTAGTCTTTCCTTTACCTCTTCACAGAAAGTGAACCCTTTTGTATATGTATCTGCCAAGATCAAACAAATCCTATTAAAAAGCATACTAACCAAACTCAGCAACTCTATGTAAAAAATAGATGCATACATCAAGAACTTAACCAAAAATGGAGTCAAACAGACTGAATGTTTAGCAACATACTAATAGAATGTTAATCATGACGAATTCTAATATGTCTTGTTGGAGATTGTTTTTACAAAATTTCAATTGTCAGCTTGTATAGTAATGTAAAGTACTTGTAACAAAATCAAAAGAAAAATTATTCAAGACTTCTCTGGCTCATTACACCTGCAAGTAATCCAACTGCAAAGCAGGAACCAATCATAACAGTACAACACTTTTATCATCATGAAATTTTAACTTACCAAGTCGATCATAAAGATCCAGAAATTCATTGAAACCCTCCATAAGATCAGGATATTTTCCAAGTATTTCAGCAACCTGAAATTGGTAGCATGCTTCAAATTAATGATGCTTAAACAACAAGAAGATCGACTTGTATATCATTTAAAAGACATTAGAACCACAAAATCCTGTAAAAATAGGATTCAGTACCCCTGTTTCTCCCTTCTGTTGGCCAAAACTCATAAGAGAGCCCAACCGAACCACAGATAGCAAATATTATAAACAAAGACAAATGTCACTGTGTAACAAAAGGGTTTGATTAATAGCATGATAGACGTACCAAACTTTGTAACTTGTTCCTTGCGATTGTTTCTGTGCCGTAAATATGGAGACATGTTAAGAATTTCAGATAATCAGCTGGACTTTGTAGTCTTTCCTTTACCCTTTCACAGAAAATGAACCCTTTGCTACACGAAGCTGACAAGATCAACAAAATCATATTAAAAAGCATACTAACCAAACTCAGCAACTCTATGCTAAAATCAAATGCATACACCAAGAACTTTACCAAAAATCGAAGTGAGATATACTAAATAATGAATTAATACATATTTACTAATAGATCAGTGTCATCACAAACCATATAGCTAATAATGGAAGAATCTAATGCAGCACATCAAATACAAATATTCAGCTAACCATGAACTCACATTTCAGGGCATCTTCAAACTGTCCAAAAGAATTCATTTTACCAGACTGCTGCTGCTTGGTTAGATCCACTTTGTAATTAGTATCTGGCAAGAACCTAGTGAACTCATCTAGCAAATCTGGATGGCCATTGAAAAGTATGGCAACCTACACATATGATATGACAAAAAATCAAAACATAAACAATCATCTATAATATACCAAATTTAAAAAAAGAAATTATTACCTCTCGGTACACCTCATCGATTCCCTTCTGTTCTTTCCTATAAATGTTCAAGATGTCTAGGAAGTACCTGTAGACTTGATCATCATTTTGGAAACGTGTCTGCAGAGAATGATAATAAATTAGGACTAAAGTATTTTAAAGAAGAAAAAGGCAGACCTTTATTATTTAAACTGGAAATGTAACCTTTATTTTGTTGACAAAGTTGATAGCTTCTCCAAATTCAACTCTAGGCTTATCTTCTTGATTAGGAGTTATTGTATATCCCTCGGGCAAGAAAGTGTTGAATCCCATGATCAACCTAGGGTACCCTTTGAACAAATCTTTCACTCTTGCTATGACAGTAACAGTATCAATTCTGTGAAGAAAATGGAATAAGTCACTGATAAAACTAACAAATATGAGAATGATGACACTAAGGCAAATAGTAGTAACAAACCTTTGAGCCTTGAAATGTTTCATAATATCAAGGAACATTTCATACTTCACTTTGCCTTGAAACGTGTCCTTAACTTCCTTCAAATAACACAAAGCATCCTCCGTTTTCGAATTTGGGTTACAAGGGCTAAGAAAAGTTAGCCCTCTGCCAGCAATGCAGCTGCCCATACCATTTTCAACAACTTGTGATGAACGACGCCTACTTCACAGAGCAAAAAATTCATATACATCATAATTTTATACCATAAGTAGTCACTGCTACCAAAAATGAGATCATATATATACTGAAAAATCAGCCCAATTTTTTTTATTTGATTTTTAACCTAAATTAAAACACTAATTTTTTAACAAGAATTTAATAAATCAAAACAATTGAGAAAGTGAACAGAGCTTACGACTCTCTTCGAGAATAATTGATTCGCCGATTAAATCTCTCTTTACCACCAGATACATCTTCTCTCAATCGGACCATGCTGCAAAAATAGTACAACAAAAAAAAAAAGTAGTGCTAGTAAATAAAAATCTTTATCAAGAATTAATCAAAAATAAACAACCAATTCAACCATAAAAATTATTCAAACATAGGGAAAAAAATTAGAAATGGCTGAACCCTAGTATTTTTCTCTCTATACCTTCTCTACTTGGAGAAATTTTTTGTGTGTATGTTGTAACGAGACTACACATATATATAGTACTAATTCTTGTAACGTGTGATGTTGGTCAAACTTTAAGGGTATTTTAGTCTTTCATTAAAAATTTTAGTCATTCACTAAAGTTTTGACTATTTATTGACTGGATTCAACTTGTTGAATAGAAAATGATTATAAAGTAAAAGCAGTGTAATCCATATCTTATTAATTATTAATTGTTTTTCTTAAAATATCAAGTATTTCTTTTCTTTTTTTCACCATATCTATGCAACTCATTTGTAGTTTTACTATTTTTATTGGAAAATATCACTTATTTCTTTTTCACCAAAAAAGATTAGATAGTCAAAGTAGTGTAATCCATATCTTATTAATTATTAATTGTTTTTCTTAAAATATCATGTATTTCTTTTTTTCACCATATATATGCAATTCATTTGTAGTTTTACTATTTTTATTGGAAAATATCACTTATTTCTTTTCCACCAAAAATGATTAGAAAGTCAAAGTAGTGTAATCTATATCTTATTAATCATTAATTGTTTTTCTTGAAATATCATGTATTTCTTTTTTTACACCATATATATGCAACTCATTTGTAGTTTAACTATTTTTATTGGAAAATATCACTTATTTCTTTTTCACCAAAAATGATTAGAAAGTCAAAGTAGTGTAATCTATATCTTATTAATCATTAATTGTTTTTCTTGAATATCATGTATTTCTTTTTTTACACAATATATATGCAACTCATTTGTAGTTTAACTATTTTTATTGGAAAATATCACTTATTTCTTTTTCACCAAAAATGATTAGATAGTTAAAGTAGTGTAATTAATATCATGTTAATTATTAATCTTTTTTCTTAAAATATCTTTTATTTCTTTTTTTTCACCATATATATGCAACTTATTTGTAGTTTTACTATTTTTATTGGAAAATATCACTTATTTCTTTTCCACCAAAAATATTAGAAAGTCAAAGTATTGTAATCGATATCTTATTAATCATTAATTATTTTTCTTGAAATATCATTTATTTCTTTTCCACCAAAAATGATTAGAAAGTCAAAGTAGTGTAATCTATATCTTATTAATCATTCATTGTTTTTCTTGAAATATCACTTATTTCTTTTCCACTAAAAATGATTAGATAGTCAAAGTAGTGCAATTAATATCATATTAATTATTAATTGTTTTTATTAAAATATATTGTATTTTTTTTTTTCACCATATATATGCAACTCATTTGTAATTTTACTATTTTTATTGGAAAATATCACTTATTTCTTTTTCACCAAAAATGATTAGATAGTCAAAGTAGTGTAATCCATATCTTATTAATCATTAATTGTTTTTCTTGAAATATCATGTATTTCTTTTTTTTCACCATATCTATGCAACTCATTTGTAGTTTTACTATTTTTATTGGAAAATATCACTTATTTCTTTTCCACCAAAATTGATTAGATAGTGAAAGTAGTGTAATTAATATCATATTAATTATTAATTGTTTTTATTAAAATATCTTGAATTTTTGTTTTCACCATGTATATGCAACTCATTTGTAGTTTTACTATTTTTATTGGAAAATATCACTTATTTCTTCTCCACCAAAAATGATTAGAAAGTCAAAGTAGTGTAATCTATGAGTGTGTTTGGTATGAAGGAAAACATTTTGTGGAAAATATTTTCCAATTTTTCCATGTTTGGTTGGGACAAAAGTTTTGGAAAATGTTTTTCAAATCGACTCATTTTCCTCAAAAGTAAGGAAAATGACTTCCCTTCAAAAATTAAGGAAAACATTTTCCAAAACTCTCCTCTAATTTTAAATTATATTTTTTTTGGAAAAAACATCAATTTTTTTAAAAAAAATCAATTTCAAAATTTTATTTTTTTATCCGATCCCTGACCCCCCCCAGCCCCCCCCCTCCCCAAAAAATTAATTTTGCTTTTTAAAAATATTTTCTACTTCAAATTTTATTTTTGAACTCCTAACCCCCCCCCCGCCCCCCGGCCATCCCCCCCCCACCCCAAAAAAAAATTAATTTCGTTTTTTAAAAATACGATCAACTTCAAATTTTTTTTTTAATTTTATTTTTTAAAAATACTATCAACTTCAAATTTTTATTTTTTCACTCCTACCCCGCCCCCTCCCACTACCCACCACCACCACCACCACTCCAAAAAAAAATTGAATTTAAAAAATATTTTCAATGTCATAAATTATTTTTTACTCTATTAAAAACAAAAAATGTATCTCAAAATCATTTTTCATTCATAAATCAAACACTAAAAATCATTTTCGGAAAATATTTCTACTCACCAACCAAACATGAGAAAATAAGTCCAAAATCTACTTGTTTTTCAGGAAAATACTTTTTAGGAAAACATTTTCCTCCATACCAAACACACCCTATATCTTATTAATCATTAATTGTTTTTCTTGAATATCATGTATTTCTTTTTTTGCACAATATATATTGGGAAATATCACTTATTTCTTTTCCACCAAAAATGATTAGATAGTTAAAGTAGTGTAATTAATGTCCTATGTCATTCTTTTCCTAGATTCTCTCACCCAAAACATAAAAACTAAAACATTATAAACATAAACATAAGTTGATTAAATAGAAACATAGAGAGAATTAAAATATTTATGTACATTAGCAGATTAAATAGATATTGACAAAAATAAATAAACAAACATTTATGGTAAAGAACTATTTTAATTTTTTTTTCATTTGATATTTGATATTCGTATGAGAGTTAAATTAATGTTAAATTCACATAGTAGCAGAAGACTCGAACTCAAGAGATATTTAGAAAAATAATTTATTATTCTATCACAATCCTAATTGCTACCTTCGACCATTTTAACATGCCTTACTTGTTTAGGTCGGGATAGAATTTTTTTTAATCAGGCATGTCAAAGACATATACGAAAGTGACACTCTTAACTTGATTTTCTCCTAGCTCGCATTTGAAACTTGTGATTAAAAATAAATCACTCCCGCCAGTGCTGTCACTGGCTATGTTAGAGGGTTTGAGTAAACGCCAACTCAGTCATTTAGTGAAGTGAATAGATATAGTAATATCTTATCCTAAAGGCATCTTTTTCATAAGATTATGGAGATGTTCATGGCCATTCAAAAGAAAGAGCGCCACCAAATCTCTTTCCCACTTCTCCAATGGATGCTCTCTTTGTCAATTCATCTCTCTCCCGACTCAAACTCAAATTCTCTTCTCAATTCCCTACCTTCTCTCCCCTGCCCCATCACTCTTATCTCCCACTTAAAAAACTTAATACTAGTATTAATTTACCACTTGTATTTGCCACGCTTCAGAATCAGCACCAGCAACAAGCAGAAGAAGAAGAATTTGAAGATTACGATGCCGACGAAACGTATGGAGAAGTTAACAAAATCATTGGGAGTCGAGCAATTGAAGGTGGGAAAGGAATGGAGTATTTGATTGAGTGGAAAGATGAACATGCCCCTACCTGGGTTCCCTCTAATTGCATCGCACAAGATGTTGTCGCTGAGTACGAAACCCCTTGGTGGAACGCTGCCAAAAAGCCAGATGAATCGGCTCTTCGGGAACTTATTCAAGCTGAGGACGACAGAGATGTGGATGCGGTTGATGACGATGGACGAACGGCTTTGCTCTTTGTCTCAGGACTCGGGTCGGAGCCTTGCGTCAAGCTGCTCGCTGAAGCCGGCGCCGACGTCAATTACCGCGATAGGAGCGGCGGCTTGACGGCTCTGCATATGGCTGCAGGATATGTGAAGCCTGGAGTCGCTAAGCTGTTAATTGAGCTCGGCGCAGACCCCGAGGTGCAGGATTACAGAGGGCAGACGCCGCTGAGCTTAGCGAGGATGGTCTTGAATCAAACACCTAAAGGAAACCCAATGCAATTCGCGAGGAGATTGGGATTAGAGAATGTGATTAGGGTATTGGAAGATGCAATTTTTGAGTATGCACAAGTGGAGGAAATATTGGAGAAGAGAGGAAAAGGTGAAAATGTTGAGTATTTAGTGAAATGGAAGGATGGGGAGGATAATGAATGGGTTAAAGCATGGCTGATATCTGAGGATTTGGTGAGAGATTTTGAGGCTGGATTGGAATATGCAGAGGCGGAGTGCATCTTGGAGAAGAGAGAGGGCGAGGACGGGAAAGGCGAGTACTTGGTTAAATGGACTGATATTGAGGAGGCTACTTGGGAACCCGAAGAAAATGTTGACCCCCTTCTGATAGAAGATTTTGAAAAGGGTCAACAGAAAGTAGTAAGTTGAATTCATGGTTTCTCTTTTGGCTTGTGTTTTTCTTTTTCTGTGGTAATATAATGCTCTTTTGTTTTATGAATTATAGTTATGGTAATGTATGTACTTCTGAGGTTGTCTAACAGGTTGAGGATAATTTCCTTTTAGTGATCCAAATCTGGAAAATTGAAGATCACCCTTTAGCATATCTTAATTCTTAAATGATACTAACCAATACGTTCTATTGGTGATTGTCCGAAATCCTCTGTAGAGGTGGATGTTTTAACTATTGAATTGATAACTTTGTTGAATGAAGTGAAAACCCTCTGAAGGGTCATGAAGAAGATTCTAGGATATAGTTTTAAGTGAAAAGGTGGTGTAGTTGTAATTACTTTGCAAATGTGCCACTGCGGTTCATCCTTGTCTGAAGCTGTATTGGTGTTAGAATTCTGACTTCTGAGTATGCAGTCTGAAGTTGAGGTTTTAGCAGACTTATATTGTTGAGTTAGGATTTGATGTGTGGCTGATAGCTTTTACCAATCTAATATTGGTTCCTGAAGCTATCCCTATTTGAGGGAGTACTCCTATTTGAGGTTGTATGGATGTTGTTTCGTATTGACATCAAATCCATGGGAGGCACTGAAATCGTGAAAATCCTGATTTTCGATCTCTCAAGATTCAGCTAATAACATTATGTGAGAATCTATTCCCTTGATCCTAGAACTTTGTTGTCTGCTTCTTTCTCTACATTTCCCCTTCCTGTTTTTAGTGTAACTTGTTTCAATGATGACGATTGTTCTTACTTGGTTAGTGTTTAAGTTGTTAATATGTTTCACTATGCCGGACTTCTAGTCTCTTCTGGCCTTCTGTGGTCTTTTAGTATTAAAGTCGTAAGATTTTACCTTTAATACTGATCCAACAATTTATATGAAGCTCTTCTCTTACAAGATGAAACAGAAAGTTAAATTTAATGTATTGCTATTTGCTAACAATACCAAAATATCTATACATAAAATGGGACAAAGATTTCCAAGCAGCCAACAAATCTCCCAAAGAGTTGTTTGGGAAAGAAAGTAGGAAAACAAGGAAAAAAGAAGAGGCTGTTTAGCTTTAAGATTATCGGGGAATATCAATCCATATCATTTGATGATGAGATTAACTGATGAAGGTGTTGTTAGAGTTTGGTGCTCTTTGAAGGCTAACAAGAGAGTGGTAAACTCCACTGGGTCCTTTAGCTAACAAAGAAGAGTGAGTCCCTTTCTCCACAATTTTGCCTTTGTCCAATACAGCAATTGTGTCACAATTCTGTATAGTACTTAGCCTGTGTGCCACCACCACACTTGTCCGCCCAACCATCACTCTCTCAAGTGCATCTTGCACTACTTTCTCCGATTGACTGTCCAATGCACTTGTTGCCTCGTCCAATAATAGCACCGCTGGATTTTTCAATATTGCACGTGCTATAGCAATTCGCTGTTTTTGTCCTCCTGACAACTGCAGTCCCCTGTCACCACACCAAGTTCCATATCCGTCTTTTAATGCTGAGATGAAATCATGTGCATTTGCTGCCTTTGCAGCCTCGATTATTTCTGATTCGTCCACTTCTTCTGATGCTCCATAGGCTATGTTTTGCTTTATGGTTCCTGCAAATAATGTTGGTTCTTGGCTTACAGTGCAATGTGTTTCCTCAATGATCTCAAGTGGTATGATCTTACGTCACGGCCATCTATTTTCACTACACCTCTTAACGGATCATAGAATCTTTCTATCAGACCAATTATAGTGGACTTTCCTGATCCACTTTGTCCTACCAATGCTGTTGATTTTCCTGCTTCGATTTTTATTGAGAACCCCTTGAAGATGATCACATTGGGCCTAGCAGGGTATGCAAAATCCACATCGCACAGCTCGACATTGCCTGTTATTTTCTTGGGCTTGTAACCATCTGAGTCCTCTGGCTCGATTAAAGAATATCGATCCAACACTGCAAAGACCGACCCAACAGCATCTGCACCCTTTGCTAGATCATTAGTCATGGTTCCAGCATCTGCAATGACACGCCCAGTGCTAACCAAAATCATGAATGTCTGGAAGAGGGCTTGAGCTCCTATGAGGCCTTCTGCCATGAGTTTGCCACCATACCAGAAATCAAGAGCCCAAGTACATGTCATGAGACTGTTAGAAGTGCCAAGCCCAATTCCAGCAAACCACGACTGGCGTATGCTTTCTCTTAGTGGGCCTTCTTGGGCTTTCTTGAGCATTTGGAGAATCCGGGACTGGGAGGAGAAGGCTGTTACTGTTCTGAGATTGGAAACTGCTTCAGCAGCCAACTTGCTGCTTTCTTCTTGGGCCTTGATGGACTTTTTAGACATGTTTTTCAATAGTACCCTCTTGAAATAGTAGCACACTATGATGAGAGGTTGGACTGCTATCATGACCCATGCAAGTCTCCACGCGATAACAAGGCCCATGGTGCAAGCTATAGTCACTGCAGAAACCGTTTGAATGAGTAATGCCATCCTGTCCCCAACCAATGATCTCACCTGCACATTTGTATAAACCAGCAAATGTTATCATTAGATCTTACCTGATTCTATAAAATTTCTTTACGTTGTTCGTGTATGAAAGTTAAAACTCTAACAGTACTAGTGGACGTACCACATTGGCATCCTTTGCTAGTCTAGAGCAGACAGCACCGGTGGAATTTTCTTCCTTGTCGTACCACCCAATTTCAAAAGTAAGCATCTTGGACAACATCCTCTCGCGGATCCTTTTAGTCAATTTCTCTCCCATGGCTGCAAAGTTATAGTGCTGAAGTACATTGACAAAAAGGGAAAAGAATGCCAACCCGAGAAAACACAGAGCATATATCTTTGTCTTCTCCTTAATCTCATCATGACTTGGCAAGAAATAGACAGATATCATTGACCCCATTGCAAAAGCATACACTGGTTGAACCCCACCAAACAATATTGCTCCTATGCATCCCAATGTTGCCTCCTTCCATTCTGGCAAATTCATTGCCAGCAGCCTTCTGAATGAAGGTACTGGAAACACTTGTTCTGGAGTATTGGAAATTGTCGCATTTTGATCAAATCTACGGCTTTGCGCAGCTGAGTTAGCTGAACTCGACCTGCTCACGATTGATAGCCTTCGGCTGCTTGTATTTTGTACTTCATGGTCAGAGGTGAATCCAGAATTTAAATTTGATGGAGCAAAAACTGTGTTTCTATTGGTTGGTGCAATTGAGATTTCATCACTGGGGTTTTCAGTTTGTTGGAGACGGACTAAGGAAGTGTACAGTCCATCTTCATCTTCTATTAGTTCATCGTGTGAGCCAATTTCCTTGACTTGGCCACTTTGAACCACAGCAATAAGGTCAGCATTGCGAATAGTGGAAAGGCGATGGGCTATGATGATTGTGGTGCGGCCAACAGCGGCCTTGTCCAGAGCTTCCTGCACCACTCGTTCAGATTCAGAGTCGAGTGCACTGGTTGCTTCGTCGAGGAGGAGTATTCTAGGTGACTTGATTATGGCTCTTGCTATAGCTATCCTCTGCTTCTGTCCCCCAGACATTTGAACACCTCTCTCTCCCACCTGTACGCACGCACGCAGAGAGTTAGATCTAAGATTTAATCTTTATGAGTTCAATGTTCATAAATTTTTGTTTTGATATGGTAGTATCAACTTAGTTGAGTAAAGTTCTTTTTGCACTTCATTGAGTTTAGAGATTCTATATCATGAATCATAAAAACGAAGTATTCAACTAAGAACTAATTAGTACTAACTTTGTTATCTCCTGAATATTGAACCGAGGGTCTACTAGAAACAATCTCTCTATCTCCAAGGTAGGAATAAGATCGGTGTACACTCCACCCTCTCTAGAATCCTACATTATGGGAACTGCATTGGATATGTTATTGTTTGTAATGTCCCAAATAGGAATAATGGAATATACCTAATTGTAACATATTAAGCAATAATTTTCAACTGATTGAGAAAAGAAAGTCCTTTAATAACTAAAGAGAGACAAAACGTTTGCAGCACCATTATAAAAATAAAAAAAAAGAATTTTGGATTAGTTTAATTTGGTCAAAGCCACTTGATGACATACTCCACAGCAGAATCCACTTGTTTGACAATGATAGCTAAGAAAATTCTCTGAACTGGGACATTTCATTTATAATCAATAAAGCATTAGTTAAGTGCCCTTTAAAATTCTTTGAACACTAGAGAATTAATCATTTTAACTGAAATAATGGGAACAAAGCTATTCATTAACAGCGACTTGTTTATAGCCAAAGTGGAAATCAGCGTGATAACATTTTTAGCTAGACAAGAATACTATTCCTTCGTGCTAGTTTGTCAAATACATAATATTTCATTTTCAATCTATACGTCTTTAAGTCAAACGAATGAGTCATTAACCTAACTGGTTTGAATTTGAGCAGGTCATTTATTCTATCACCGATTTTTGCAAGGATAAGGACAAACTAAATAAAGGTAAAGTATAAAAGGGAACACACACAAACCTGGGTATCATAACCCTGAGGCAACTGACAGATGAAGTTATGAGCATTAGAAGCTTTGGCAGCCTCAATTACTTGTTCCATAGATGCATCTTCCTTCCCAAAAAGTATATTTTCTTTAATTGTGGTTGCAAAAAGTGCAGGTTCTTGACTCACTAGACCCATTTGTGACCTTAGCCACTTGAGTTGCAGCTTATCAATAGCGATCCCATCGAGAAGAATTTCACCCCCAAGTGGGTCGTAAAATCTCTGTAGTAATGCTACTACGGTAGATTTTCCTGACCCACTTCCTCCCACTAATGCTACGGTTTTACCCGTTGGGACTTTTAAGCTAAAATCATTTAAAATTATGCTTTCAGGTCTTGACGGGTATGCGAATTCAACGTGTTTGAATTCCACTTCACCCGTAACGTTATCCAATGTTTGGCCCTCCAAATTGTCCGAATCTATTTTCGGTACCCTTTTTATCACTTGCACTACACGTTCACCAGCTGCACTTGCTTCAGAAAAATACTTGAGATTGGATAAACCAGAACCCAATGATCTGTTCAGCAAAAAAAAAAAAATTAATAAAATAAATAAATCATATTTTAAAATTACTCAAAAATCTGATAAAGCATATGAAACAATACGACCATAAACTACGGAGCATATAAATAATTTAGGAATTTGTCTTATTTGGAAATAAATGAACAGTCCAAAAAAATGAATTATCACACATTTCCGAGGTTTATCCAACTTGTCCTATTTTTCTGAAGTTTGAAATAACTTCCTGAATTCAATGTGTTAGTTGACGAATATTATACGTTCTCAAATATAATTCGTTCTTATTAAATATTTTATTGAAAAATACATTCTCAATGTATGGTTGGAGATAGGAGAAATATTTTAAGAAAAAATATTACTTATTTATTTAAGAGATGGTCTGATTCAAATGATATTATACCATAACACAGGAATACAATATCCAGAAAATTTTCATATAATGTCGATAAAGTGTTTTATTCAAGTTTTATCTAATACACACTATCAAATAATAAAATATATACTCTATTGAGTTAATCCCTAATCTTATGGAAAATCCTTCCAATTGTGAATGAAAATGAATATTGTATCCTTCTTTTTTAATTGATTTCGAAAGAAGATGTTTGAAATTAAAGTCACAAAAAGTATTTTATTCTCTTTCTTTTTTTAGAGTGAAATAAATCAAAGTATGACAAATAAAATGAAATAAACGAATCGATACTTACAGTCCACCGATTGCGATTGCAGCGCCGACGGCAAAAACGGTGCCACCATGTTCTCCATTGTACATGACCATTCTGCTACCATAATAAGACATAAAGGACCAAATTGCAAAAACAATGCCATTACTTCCAATAGCCAATCCTTTAGCTAAACCTTGCTTTAATCCCAAATCCACTGTTCCTTGAAGTGCATTAGAATACTCTGCTATAGTTTTATTTTCTCCAACAAATGAATAAACTGTTCTTACTGATGAAATTGCTTGTTCCACAATTACTCCAGCTTTTCCATATTCATCCCTGATTTTTCTTGCTATTCCCATTAGAGCCCTTCCATACATAAGACCTGGTATCACTAGGAAAATAATAAAGGGAAATCCCACTAGTGCCAGCTTCCAAATCATCAAAAATCCTACCACATATGACCCAGTAAATGTTGCTACGTTCATCAAGAAAACTGGTACCTATATATTCAAAATCAATAGCAAAACATTATCAAAATTAATTACGGAATTAGAACGATTGGCAATATATATATCGAAAAATTAAAATAACCTTTTCACTAATGCACTCTTGAATTACAAGACTGTCACTAGAGACACTAGCAATGACATCGGCGGTACTTGCAACATGTAGATCAAAGTATCCCACATCTTGTCTTAGAACTGCTTTTAAGTATCTTATTCGTAGCCTTGACGCTTGCCTCTCTGCTGTCCTTGTCCAACAAAATCCCTCTAAAAAAGAATATCATAAATAATGAAACCGTTATCTAACACCTCAACTAAATCAATTTGAGGATAATGAAAGAAATTTGAGCAGAGGCATATTTTTATCACTATATTCATTATACTATTAAAATATTGAGTTCAATTACGAATAAAATAAAATTAGTTGATATATCAATTTTTACGAATGAGTTCCATTTTCTCATCTTATTCTCCTTAACCCAATAAAGTAAAAATAAATATGCCTCCGCCTCAGAAGTAGAAACCATATGAATGGTTGAAAAGTACCAAAAAGAAATTAGACAAACCTAAAAAACACGCGACCCATTGTCCACATGCCAGGTAAACCAGAGCTAAAGCATTCTACAATCACATAAATAAAACAAAAAATTCTTGTTATCATTTGTCCATATTTGTATCGTCACGGCTTATAGTCTAGTGATACAAAATTAATCCTATATATATACCTCATTGATATGATGTGTGAAACTATCGGAAGAGTCATTACCACCAAGATTGTTCATGAGTTTGCTGGTGACTATAAGCATCACAGGCATAGAAACTCCATCGCAAATCGCTCCCAAAAATCCTAAAATCATCAACAAGATATCGACGCTATCGGCATGCATGAAAACTGACTGAAAAGAACCATACCGTTTCTCTTGGATCATCGTTTTACTCTTTGAACTCATGATTTCTGATTAAAAAATTCTTCAAATTATCCTTTTGTTGCGATGCTATTAAACACAGAACAAATATTGAGAAAGTTCATAACTCAATAAAACATAACTCATATATGTGAGCTATTTATAGAGGAAAAGACTTGATTGTCATGCGGAATTAATGAAAGGCCGTCGCACGATTGGTGGTACTATTTTTAAACTATTATTTCTCATTTTCATTTCGAATAGACTAATTTTTAAAGTTAATTTAAATATAACTTATTTAATTTATCAAATTAAATATTTGAAAATAATACCAAAAATAATATAAATAGTAATAATCTTTCTTGAAAATTGTTGATTAAAATCCATATGATTTGACTTGAATTATAACATCTATATAGTTTGACTAAAACTGTAAGTATAATTTGACTAAAATTAATTGTGGATTTTCTCATATAAATATGATTTTAAAAATATGTATTTTCAAAATTCATTTAATTTTGATTCTCAAAAAATCGACAAATAAAATGAACAACAAATAAAAACTATGTATTGAATGGGAAATTTTCTTCCATGATTCCTTTTTGAATAATTATTTAATCAATCTATTTATTTTCCTCATGCTAAAATTTATGATTCTCTTAAACAACATCCAAAGATCAATCAAATATTTAGTGAATATCAAGAGTTATATTGGAATATTTTTTTTCAAAAATAAGTAATGACGTAAATCAGCCCAGTGAAATATTGAAAAATAGAAATACTAATAAAATATATTTTGATTACTAATATTTTAATTATTTGTTAAAATGTGAAATACATGTGCTGGAGAGTGTATTGCGGTTGACTTTTCGAATTTTTTCAAGTATCGTCATTAATGACGCTCGTAGCTGTATGATTTTTTATTTTTAGCGTCACTAATGATCTCCTTCACTCTTGTAGTTTATATAGCTGGAGCAGTCCATCTTTTATTTAATTAATATAAATATAAATATAAATATAAATATAATAACAAGTGTTCGACTTAATTAAATTTATTAAAAATATCCCTTTGACATACTTAAGCCCAAGTTTATGATAAACTAATGAGTCCTCGTGATTACGACTTGGAATAAAATCACGTTTAATAATTTTTACCAATATATATCGAAGGTGGAGAATATATATTCAAAACTCAGAAAAACACACACGTAAATATAAAATACACATATATTGTCTGGCTGTTAGAAACTTAGCAAAAGACGCACGTAAATATAAAATTCAAATATTTTTTTCTGGCTGTTAGAAACTTAGCAAAAGTCTACCATCAATTATTTCTAATTTTATTTGCGTTCTTAATTTTCCTTCTAGCAACTCTAGGTGGGGAAAATGTTAGTATATAAGCTGACATTTTTTAATTAAAAAAGTGGATATAACTTCTTCTTTTTTAACTTATGAGCTGACTATTATGTAAAAGGACAATATATGCATAAATCAAAGTAATTTATATCTATAAATAGGTGAGGGATGGTCTACAAACATAAAATAAAAATTGTTCTTTTTTATCGGAAATAAATATATATACTAATAAAGAGTGATAAAATATTTATCAACAGTAGCTAATTCTCATCATATTTGGTGCAATATGCTTTAGAGACATTTACAAAGAGAGTTAAATGTTGCTAAAGATATTATTTAGCAGAAATTAAGCTATTGTCGTTAATTAATTGTCGCTAAAAGGTAAGAAAAATGACAGAAGCAGACATATACTTTTGTCCAACAATACTTGTTCATGATCTTTGCCCGATCCTTAACAAATTATAAATAGAATGGTTATTTTACTATATCATACTTTGAACATAATAATTACAATATCTGAAAATGTAATAAGAAACTAACTATAATTAATGATAAGAATAATTAGGAATTAAGTGTAAAATTATTCATTCAAAGTGTCCAGTATTGTTGGGCATCTCAAAATAATATGGTAGACAACTAGATCCCTCCGTCAAACAATAGTTGTCCATTATACTATTCCGTCAAACAATAGTTATTTACTATACCATTTAGAAATATCTAACAATACAATTACTTCCCAATTTACCCTTATCAGTTATTATAGTCACTTCTCTATTATATTTTACAAGATATTATATTTACTATATTTAAAGTGTGATAGAGTGAAATTATTCTTAAATTTATAATATCTTACGAAGTGTGTAAAATTAATAGTAAACAATTATTGTTGAACAAATAAAGTAGTATTTAATAGCAAAGATAAAATAAACATAGATAAAATAAACACATTGAATAAATTAAATTATCTTTTAATTTTTTTTAAAATCAAATAAATAAAATTAAATAATTATTTTTAGCATAATGAATAACTATTATTGAATGAACAAATATATATTCTTTTATTTTATCACATTAAAAATCTTACTTTTCTTTGATTATTACATATTTAAAATATGGCCGAAATTTTATAAAAGTCTTGCATAAAATGTGATAGGCCTGCCATGTCACATTTTAGCTGAACGTATATCACTACGTTTGGCTAAATCTATTTTCAATGACGAATTTAGGATTTAAAGGTTATGAATACTCACTTTCTTTACATAAATTTTTTAGCAATCACATAGTATAAACTATACTAATTGAAACTCTTCAATAAAAAAAAACTTAATTAGGAAAAAGAAAAAGTATAAGAAAAAAAAGAAAAAAAGGTTAAAAAAAAGCCCTTAATTAGATAGAAAAAGAAAAAAAAAGAAAAAAGAAAAGAAAAAAAGGATAGCATAAAGTATACTAACTAAAACTTTTTAATAAAAAAAATAAAAATAGAAAAAGCCCTTAATTAGAAAAGGAAAAAGTGTAAGAAAAAAAGGTTAAAAGAAGAAGCCCTTAATTAGATAGAAAAGAAAAAAAAAATAAAAAGAAAAGAAAAAAAGGGTGCAAAATCCGCTGTAAAAGAAAAAAAAATGCAAAATTCGCTGCAAAAAATAAGAAAAAAAGAATGGGACGGGTGGGATTCAAACCCTGCAAATGTGCTTTGTAGACCTCTTGTTTCCATGTGTAAACCAACATGCCCATGACTGTTTTCATACTATTAATGCTCATTTAATTTTTAAATACGAATTTATTATATTTTATATATATATATATATATATATATATATATATATATACAAAAAACAATAGGAGTCAATAGGAGCTTAAGCACCCGAAACTCACTTACTAGGTTCGTCCCCGTCTATTCTGGTGATGATGGTCAAAATAACGTAAATGAATGTCACGAAAAGCTGTACAAACCCCATAATTGATTTATTTTTCAAGAATAGACGCTCTTCAAAAGCTCATATACAATTTATTTCATTTTAAAAAAAAACATAATGCTCAAATTAATTTCTACACCTTCATTAATTTTTTGAAATATCTATCAATCTTTTCTCAACAATCGGTATTACCTTTGTTTATCAAAAAGCTCACATACTTATCAAATAAGTGGCAGAAGATCCAAAATAGGTGTATACTTATCTACTTTTTAAACTTCCATTTTGTTTTGTGCGTATAAATTAACTTGCGGCAGACGATGCAATGACTCTTAAAGAGCAAGAGGTCAAAATAAGGTAAATCATCAATTGAATAACGAACATCATCGAAAAACTAACTAGAAAGATTATTTCTTGTTAGTTTGAAAATAACATCAATAAATTATTTAGGAAAATACACTATTATTAGATATACCTATGTAAACACATTACTATTTATAATAATGCAATTTTCGGCCTAATAAAATAGGGAGGTGGTTTCACCAGCGAACTCTATAGGATTGAGTGCTTTGTACCGACCCAAAGTATCCCCCTAGAAGTTATGGCACTCCTGAGTCGATACACGGCGTACTTGACCTCTCAGAGGTCTTGTACAAGCTCTTAGACATCATTCATTGCATATATGTATAAGAAGTAGTGCGGAATTAAAACTTTTCATACGAAATATCTTAAACCAACATGGACACATATATACCTTTGAAATACATAATTAAACAGTATCAGGGCCAAAATATACTTTTCAAAGTTCGATATTATTACAGTAATTTTGATCAAAATTCGAAAACATTAAAAATTGAAGTTGTGAGTTAACATAGTCATCTACTAAAACAATAATCAATAAATATATAAATATATAATATACAAACATATATATATATATATATATTTAACTAGCAAATCTTATTATTTCTCACTTATGTATTAAATACCGCATATGTAATTTTGTCGTATATTTACGAGACACATCCCATCAAATTTGCATCTGAAGAAAACAAAGGTTAAGTTCCTAGTACTTCAATTTTAATATCTTCTTTACACAGCTTTGGGATTAATTGTGCATGCGTTTCCATAAGATATGCATTAATTTTTGTATTAATTACTAGTCACAAATAGACTGATCGATGTCAAAGCAAAAGACAAGTAAAGTGAAAATAAAGAAAAAGATTCTGCAAACAATGAATGAATATTGCTTTTCGACTCAATTATTTATAATCTTTAGTCACATATTTTCAATCATTGAAGTTAGTGCAATTGGCGATGAGAAAGTTTTAAAAAGTTTACTACCTAATCAAGCAAGCAAAGATTATATTGTTTTAACATATTACTTAATTTTTAAGGAGTACAAAATAAAATAAAAATTTATTATATTATTTTTTAATATAATATATGTACATTTAAATAATTATAGTTATGATCAAAATAAATTAGATTTGAATTACAAATTATATCATAATTTATAAAATAAAAAAAGGAAATTTATATAAATATATTATAATAAAAAAATATTTATCATTTATAGCAATAATATTTCTTTTTCACTTGATCACTTTTAATTCATTTATAATACAAGTTTAATTCATATTACAAAGAATAATTTTTTATTCACATATAATATAAATTTTAATGATAGATAATTCATTTATCACACATTTTAATACACTTATAATACAATGTGTCAAATTTTTACCAAACAAGTATAATATATTTTAAAACAAGTATTATTTATATATAATTCATATATATTGCATAAATAATTCACTTTTAATAAAAATTACAGATTTAACACAGTAATGCTATAAATGATAATAAATAAAAAATATTACTAAAATCAATAATTATTTAATAAAATATATTTATTCATGTAATTTTTCCTTTAAGAAAATAGAGTGAGAAAGTATTAATATTCCGCTTCTTCTAAGAAACCAGCAACTCTGTAAAACCCTCAACCAAAGGAAACAAGATATACTAAAAAAATAACCTTGCCACTTAGGGATTCTAAAACAAACAAAATAAATAAAATATAATTTCATAAAGATATATTATGATGCTTCCAGTGTACATGATGCTCTCTACCAAAAAAAAAATAATACAAATTCTAGTAAAAAATAAAATAACACGACATAAAAAAAAAAAATAGAAGCTAGTGTTGAACAAATTATGTAACTAAAATGATAAGTAGTAAGTTATATATCTCGTAAATCTTATATTATTACAAGCTTATGTGTGAGATACGATCAAATAAACAACAATCTTATAGCTAATTTCAATTATTTTTTCTATTTAAAAAAAACATCTCATAGATTTTATTTTATTTTCAATTTTGAGAAAGAATTCTAAAAAGAAAAGAAATTAGTGTCCAATTGTAAGTTGCTTCTCTCTTTTTAATCCTGTACGATTCCATCTCCAATAAGAATTAAAATTGATTTAAATAACGTCGTTCTCGTAATAAATTCGATAAAACAGGAAAAATAAAATATTTTGAAGAAAAAAGATATTCTATTACCATAACGTTGTGTGGTCCACGATGTTGAGATAGGGAAAACGTCATAAATTAAAGTGGAGAATATATATTTTCATAATTAATGAACCTGAAACTTTTTAACTAAAAGTGAGAATATGTTTTCAATAGATAAATTAAAAGTAACTCAACTTTTTTTTAAAAAAAGGTTCCAAAATTACCATTACAAATATGAATATATGGAATCATTTATATAAGGACAAAAGACAGAAATTACATATTTTTTAGGGCAAAATTATTATTTGTCCCTTATAAATTTATAATAATAAAAATCCCTCAAATTATATAATAATATAAGCGTTCATACACTAATCTGATGCGCGAGATATATTAATTGTTAAGTAAGATACATTACATTTTATACATGATACACTAATTTGATGTGTATTTTATACACGATACATTAATTTGATGTGCGAGATACAATAATTTGATGCGCGAGATACATTAATTTGATGCGCTAATATATTAATTTGATGTGTGAAAATAAAAAAATTTGGAAATTTATAAAACAAATAGAAGATAATGATAACAAAAAAAAAATAAAGGTGGAATTTCTTTCATTTATCCTTTATATAATTGCATCAAAATGTCGTTTGACTTGAAGATCCACTTACCTTCTTCTAATTACCAACATAACCTTGAATTACTATTAATTAATTCCTTGATCATATAAGTTAAAATTTTAAAGAAAAGAATATTGATTTTGTTGGGAAAACGCGGACAAGCACAACAATATATATGGTAAAAGTAATGGAAATAAAATGGGAAAATAACGACACCAAGAATTTTACGTGGAAACTCTTCTAAATAAGGGAAAAAACCACGGCCAAGAGGAGCAACTGATATTACTATAGTAAGGAATTTTACACTGTGTAGTCACGAATACAATACTCAAAGTGACTACTACACACTCAAAAGAAACAACACTCTTTTGGTTTCCGTCTTACTAAAATATCGCTCACACTCTATTTTTCTTCACAGACTATTTTCTTGTATAGTCTATGGAATACCTCACTTTGCTCTCAAAATGGTTTTTCTCTCTAACTTTGGTGTGTTCTACAAATGAGCAAGAATGCTCTATTTATAGAAGGATAAAACCATGTCTATGTCACTAATGACATAGGTAAATATAGCAAACTCAAAAATGGGTTGCAAATCTTACCAATTTGCCAACTACCAAGTCTTAATTTTCAACTCTTATCACTATTCCTTTTTAACAATTACTTGTACCAATTGAATAGTTAAAGTTGACCAAAAAATGGGATGGATTCAACAAATCTCCCCCTCCAGTCCCATTTACTGGAAGAAGGTATCTTCATCTTCTTTTAGAGAGAGCTTATACCCACAAGTTCTTCAAAGCTCTCATGCCCTTGGGCAATTTTACCAACTCATAAGTGTGGTTCTCATGCAAAGACTTCATCTCATCTTGCATGGCTTCAATCCATTGATCATTGTGCTCATCTTCCATGTGTTGGGTAGTCTTGGGCCTTTTCAACCCAAAAGCTAGCTCAAAGGTTGAGGCTTTCCCTCACACTTATAAATTGACCACCAGCCCCTTCCACTTTCGATGTGGGATAACCCAACAATCTCCCCCTTCACACATCGGGCCTCGGGCTAGAGAGAGCGACAACCCAGTTTCTCCCGGTGGGCTGAGACTTGTTGACATCCTGAGCTCTGATACCAATGTTGGGAAGTCTTGGGCTTTTTCAACCCAAGAACTAGCTTTTAGATTGACAAGGCCCAAGACCACCCAAAAGATTTCTAATAGACATTTTTATCCCTTTTATTATATATTCGTGCATTATTTTAGCTATTCCTAATGTCTTGAAGAACCAGGTTCTTCAACCTTAATAATAAAAAAAGTAAAATTGTAAAATGTCATATGAATGTATATGATATTGACATTTTAGAAATACCCTGGAAATCATGTGTATAAATTAAGCATAGTATGCAATTGCAACGTCAAAGTATACATGCAAACGGTTACCATTTTATTTTTGTCCAAATATAGAATTTTAGATTTGACAGAATATGCAACAAATCAAAATCAAAAATTCAACATTAGGGGCGGAGTTTGTTGCATCATACTCTTTGACGATTTATAAAGGATATAAGATATAAAAATTAAAAACGATTTCTAGTCCTTTTGTTGCATCATACTCTTTGACGATTTATAAAGGATATAAGATATAAAAACTAAAAACGATTTCTAGTCCTCTGAATAAATAATTTAATATTCGATCAATACATAATTTATTCTTTTTATAGCACGAGTTTTAACAGATCATTTCAAAGAAACCATAAATTCACATACCATATATTTAGCCTATAAATTTGCCCTCGTCAAGTATTGGAGCAAAAAAAATGGTTTCCTATACTAGCTCTTTAAATCATAATCCTCTTTATAGGCCACACTTTAACTACTTATTAACCTATTAAATTTATTATTGAATCCACTTTAACTTAACCCATTCATTTATCATCCTTTATTGACGATTGTATGATATATAGTGACGATAAAAGAAAGCTTAAAGGTGATTAAATATCGTGGGTTTAGTTTTTATTAACAATTCTTAAATTTACATTTCCTGGTCTGCCACAAAGTAGTGGACGTGGACAAATTTGCAGACATAAGTTATAAGTACATTATTCACATTTCTCAAAGATAATAACAAAATAAAATAAGATAAATTAAGTAAAATCGAAAATAGAGGTCAATGGTAGCAGCTATTTTATCCTGACCTACTCCCTCAAATATTGGAGTATGCAAAAACGCAAATAAAAGATTTAATTTATATACTATCGATCGATCAATTTGAACGCTCAAGAAAATTTACTATAATAATAATTTTAATTTATTTTTATACATAAACAAACAGTTTTCAATTTGTCAATCTTATTTTTGTTAAATGTGACATGCATTTTTATTTTAAATGATCCGATCAGATAGATAGTTCTTAACTTAAGAAGTCAATTATAAACTTCTAAATAAATTGAATTGAAAGGAATGATAATGGGAAGCCCCGGACATTCCTAGATTTGAATAATGTGGTAATTGCGACTTAATTAAAAATGATACACTACTTGTTCC
The DNA here is from genome assembly GCA_022817965.1 of Solanum lycopersicoides. Classification (NCBI taxonomy): domain Eukaryota; kingdom Viridiplantae; phylum Streptophyta; class Magnoliopsida; order Solanales; family Solanaceae; genus Solanum; species Solanum lycopersicoides. The sequence continues at coordinate 77,631,892 of CM040619.1, forward strand.
TCATTAATTAGTTTTGAAAAAAATCTTCTAAACGAGTTTCTTTTTTTCTTCTAAACGACTTTATATTATAATGTTCACGTTTTATTTTAAGATTTTGGGTTGAATCGTTTCAAGAAATGTGTTTAAGTAAACTTTACTCTTTTCGATTCCTTTCTAAGACTCTTAAAAGAAGGGTAATTAAGTGCTAAGGTGATCTTTTTAGTGTAAACCCCTTTTTTTAATTAATTACTTTTTAGTGTTAACTCCTCCGCAACTAATTAATCTTTTAATAACCATCATAGATTTAAGCCTAGAACCTTAATTAAACTACTCTCTCCGTCCATTATTATTTGTCATAGTTTTATTTCTAAAGTCAATTTATAAGAAGTTTGACTAATATTTTAAGATGTATTTATTCATCATTTAGATATGCAAAAAATTGCAATTTATGGTACTTTTCATATAGTTTTTGAATATCTAAATTTTTTGTTTAAAATATCGAATTAATATAATCTATTTTAACTTTAAAAATTAATCAAATTAACTTTTAAAAAACATAATTTGATAACTAAAAATGAACTGAGAGAATAATAAATATGTCAGTTGCTGGCAAATCAATTACGTAGAACATAGATAATCGTGCAACTAATCAACAATATCTCTATATACTTACTTTATTAAGTATTATTGGGAATTACGCTATTTATACTTTTGATATTCGGATTAGGTAGGATTTTTTTGAAAAAAATAATCGAGTATTAAAAATAATATGATAAAGAACCACATAATCGTCTCTCATCGTTAGGTAATGAATAATGTATACTGTAACAGTGTTGACATTGAATATGTTTTTGTAAGTGGAAAACACTTTTCATAGATAAAATTAAAACAGATAAAATAATTTGAATTTCTTAAATTATATTTTTCTAGTAAGAATGAAAATCTTATAATTTATGAAAATTATCAATCTTTCCCAGTTTCATATGCTTATACAATTTTATTAATAAAATATCGAAATATCTTAAAGGCGCCATATTAATAAATAAACGTCTTTATGCTCCTTTTATATATATAAAAAATTTGATTGCAGTAATTTTATAAAAATACATAATTCAATAAATCATCAATGAAATTAAATTTGATTTAATTCTTCCACGTGATATGAACCATCTATTCACGCAAAGTATGAATACATAATTTAAAATGAATTGCACGCTTCGAAAAGACGGTATAATCCAAGTAATGTCTATACCTTTTCTTGTTGGTGATCTGGTCTCAGTTAGTATATGGTGGTGGGGTTAGGTATAGATGAATAATGATCATCATAGCAATGAAAAACAAATATTCCATTCGTCCCGATTAAATTTAAATATTTTTGGTTAGTCTCAAAAAGGAAGAATATTTCTTCATATGCATACTAAGTTTTTTCAAGATCACAAAATTTAGAAATCTCCATTTACTTTTTAAAGTTTGTATCAAACAAAAATATGCATGAACAAGAAATCTACGGTAGGGCTGATTTATATTATTCTGGTAATTGGAAAAAGGCACGAATAGATAGATAGACATGGTCACACATCTTAGCTTATGCAAAATCTTTGCAATCATGTGCCAGGTTTGTTTCTTTTTTCTTTTCACAAAACATATACTTTACAACTTCAACAATGGACACACATATATAGCTTACCACTTAAGCAACTTAGACTCTTTAGTTTTCAGTTAAAAAGTAAGTTTAGATATCGAGTTACATATATTAAATGCACAAGTATTTTCATTACTATGACTAAAATACCATAGACACACCTTAACTAAATTATGGTCCTATTCTTTTTGATTTTTTTTTTGTTATTTTGTATACAATTTGTCTTACGTGGTAGACTCCGTGACTTCACACAATTGAGGCATATAAGAGATATTTGAATGTCACGTAAGACCAAAAGATGCACAAAATTACCAAATAAATAAGTTCAGGGGTAATAGGACCTTAGAATAATTAAGGTATATAATTTCGATCATAGTCTAGAGGGCACTTGTGTATTTTTCATCTTTTTAAGCAAACTAATATGTTTGTGCTTAAATCCAAATCATGATTTACAATTTCATATCATATGTCTAAACGAGTTCTAATAATTAGAATACATCGCACGTAATAAATTTGCAGGAACATGAGGAGGCAAAAGAAGTGTAGAGGCTATAGAATATGTCGTGAAGAGATAATAAGAGTGAGGTAATTAAAGTAAAAGCGATAGTGATCAAAACCATAAAATCACATCATTGAAAATTGAAAGCCTTGGGGAACTTTAATATGTTGAGAAGGACAAAAGAACATCGATGGAGTGCCACCAAAGATGTGATGCATTGGTTGAAATAACATTTATCTTTAATAAAAGTTTAAATTTAAGTATTGAATATGAGAATTTTTTTGATATTAACGTTTTTTCTCAAAAGAAGCCTAATACAATTTAAATTCAAAATAGTCAAGACTTTAATACAGAATGAGAGTCCTACACAATATAAATCTAAAGTAATCAGACTTTAATAGAAATACTAAACACGAAATAGAAAATCAAAAAGAACATTGATAAAGTGGGTGGTGGGGAAGACGAGACACTCAGTAGTAGTGTGTCATTATCTTATCATTCTCTACATCGAGTGGAACTTAGCTCCAGAAAAAAAGACAAAATTTGTCGACTTAAAGATACTCTTTCACTTTGCAATGATTTCACTGCGCACAAAGATTAAACAATTTTTTCAAAAACTAAATTTGACATTTACTTCAAAATTAATTATGTAAAGAACTAATTAATTTATTTTAAAGTAAGTGATTTTCTCCTTGTTAAAAAAAAATCAAGTAGGTCTAATGAACTCAAGATAAGTAGTTTTTTCTTCTTCTAAAATATGTGTCACGACATATACTTAAATATCAAGCAACCATGTGATTGTCAATCAAGGATTGGACCCAAATCAAAACCATCCACTTTCGTTTCAAACTAAATATGTAAAAAGAATTGGTTAAAGATAAATGTAATCTTACAAATTTAAAATAAATATAACATATTTAAGAAAACAATAACTAATTAATATAGATAACTTAGTTACTATCTTTTATCTTCTTCTTTTTTTAATAGACGTAAAATGAGGTAAAACGATTTTGGGAGAGTGGGAGTAGTGAATTTGGACCGATCACTTGGCAAATGTAATGCCGATGATAGGGAGCTTTCCTTTTCTGTCTATCACAAATATAGTGAATACTGAATAAAGTACACGAATTCCATTAAACCTCCATTTCGTTATGACTAAAGCGTAAGAGTGGGTGCCGGTGGGATCTAGAAGTCTAATTATAAATTTACGTGAATTTAATAGTTTTTATTTAAATTTATTTAAATATTTATTTGTCAATTCAATTATTGCTATAATATTTATTTGAAATCACAATAAAGTGTCATAATTATTAAATCTTGAATTTATCTTTGTTTATATACATGTGTGTGTTATTGAAGTCGAAAATGACATCGACTAATGACACATGAAGAATATTGTAAAGGCACACCACACATTATTGGTTTCGTGCTGCTTATAAATTTGGTTTTCAAGGATCACGCATTATAAAAGCAAAAGGATATATATATATATAGATAGATAGATAGATACAAAAATAGAAAGCTATGTTGTTTCCTTCACAAGTATAGACTCTAGAGTTTGAATTCATCATCCTAATGCGTTTATTCCGTAGGTCATCTTCACTCTTGAATAGTTCTTAGTCTTGTTTTTTATTTATTTTTTCATTCGATATTTGATATCTATATTAAAATCTGATTAATTCAAATTTACACAGCCTAATTTTGGGCCCTCATAGATTTTGTTTTTCATACTCAGAGCTCGAATTCGAAAAACCTTATAAAGGATTAACGAATCCCAACCATAAACCATTGATTTCAGCAGAATCCATGTTGATCTCGGAAGTCTCGTATCAGTTTGATAATTTATTTAATTATTTTTATTTTTCCGTTTAAATTTTGACTTGTTGGTACTATTGTATTATTGGGACATTAAAGTTTTCTCTAGGCTCCAATATAATTTGACAAAAATAAAAACCTTTGCATTACATTAATTTTAGTTTTAGTCGTTGCAATAATTATGGACCTTAAACTTCACTTATGGAGACAGAGTAGACTTCCATGTTAGGAAGGAGTTGGCAACCATTATGCAATGGATTTGATATGCAAATGCACAAAAAGAAGAAAGAGATATATGCAAATATGCAAAGGGTATGGCAGACCCGAGAAAGACGGAATTAATTGTGACCGCCTGCTGATTTGTACAGTTATTACTTGTACTACGTTTGTTATAATACTTTCAACTTGTTGGCTTTGTTTGTCTTTATCCCACGAGCCAAGCGAGAACCAGAGGCTTCAAATTACGCTGCAATTTTAGTTTCACTAGTTAGAATTCCCAGAGTTTTAGTTGCAACTTAAGATTGGACAAACATTTTGGCCGAGAACGATTGTGTCTTTTTTGGGTGGGTCTTTTAAACTTTCACTCGCAATTTATGAACGTTTTAGATCAATATTTTTGAAAGTCTCTTTGAGCAAACTTAAAAAAATTATGAAAAAACATGGTCTAAATAGTAGACATTAGAGATAGTCTACTATTTTATCAGTTTAAAGGATTATGCATGCTCAACTTTTATAAGTATGATTAAAATCTAAACGATGATAAAAAAAGAAACTTTCATATATAGCAAACACAAAATTCATATTTGTATGCTATAACAAAGTTTGTATAGTTACGCTCTATAACAAATATAAATATATATAATTCGCTATATATATACAAAGAAACCAATTATATAGTTCGCTATACATATACAAAATAAAGCAGTTGTATACAAATCAATTGTATAATTTGTGTATGTATAACACGAGAAAGAGAGAAAGACAAAAGAAAATTGGGTAGGGAAATTTTGTAGTGTATAATTATAAGTATATAGGACGAAGATATATGCATTTGCAAGTGTATATACAATTTCTCCCACTTTATACAAACAGAAACACAATTTATATATTTCTTTTCTGTTTGTATAAGTGATAGAGGCGAGGGTGGTGAGTGAGATCTGGGAGAGTGGCGAGTGAGATCTGGGAGAGGGGAGAGGGGAGAACGAAAATATATGTATATATACAATTTTTTCTCGATTTATACAAACAGAAACACATTTTATTCACTTGTGTTTGTATGAAAGTGAGGGAGCGAGCGACAGAGGGAGAGTGGCGAGCGAGAGTTTGAGGGAGAGTGGTGACTGACAAACAGTTTGTTACAGGGTACAATTAGATTAAAGTGTGGCTATAACATTTATTTGATTAATTAGTTTGCCATTATATATAATTTTCCCGATAAAAAATGATCGATTTTGTAAGGGGAACTTTCACATATAGCCACTTAAAAATAATTAATTACTCTTCATAACTATAGTTTGATAATTACAAATTGTAGCTACATGTTATTTGGAGGAGAGAGGCGAGCGAGACTGGGAAAGAGAGGAGAGAGGTGAGAGAGGGGAAAGAGTGGGAAAAAGGTGACTTTTATATGTATATTGGTTAGATAATTGTATATTGTATATATATATATATATTTGTATATATGGCAAGGGATTCGGAGAGGGAGGAGAGAGACGAGCTAGACTGGGAGAGTGAGGAGAGATGATCGAGATCGAGAGAGTGAGGAGAGAGGTGAGCGAGATCGAGAGAGTGAGGAGAGAGGCAAGCGATAAAGGACAGAGAGTGGGAGAGAGTTGAATTGTATATGTATATAATTGTATATTATACATATACATTTGTATATAAGGCAAGCGAGACTGGGAGAGGGAGTAGAGAGCGATATCGAGAGAGGGAGGAGAGAGTGGGAGAGAGTTGAATTGTATATGTATATAATTGTATATTATACATATACATTTGTATATAAGGCAAGCGAGATTGGGAGAGGGAGTAGAGAGCGATATCAAGAGAGGGAGGAGAGAGAGTGAGAGAGGTGAATTGTATATGTATATATAGGTTAAATAATTGTATAATATACATATATATTTGTATATTATAGGTGAATTATACATATACAAACGTGACTAATTATACAAACTCAAGGTTATCCCCCGCAATTAATGTATAATGTTAGTCGCGAGCGATAATTATAACAGATTATAGCTATCATGAGTAATTAAATAGTATAAATTTGATTTGTTGCGTAATTTTTCCTGCTCGGATGGGCTGGAAAATCTTGGGCTCGCGTAAATTTGTGATGGGCCAATTGAGTCAGACTACGCGTAATTAGTCACGGTCCATTATAAAAGAGGAATTCGAAATTTTGAGATATCTTTTCAGAAAAAAGAAGAGATGGCGGGAAACGATTCACAGAAGCAATTTCTAACTCTTCTCCGCGAATTCGCATCTGAAAAATCTCAAGGGGGTTAGTTTTTTCTCCTGATGATTCAACGGATTTAATAATTGTAAGCTAATTTTTCGAAATTTCCAGAGCGAAGAATAGTAAATCACAAGAAGCGAAATCAACAGCTGCAATCAGAGGTTCAACTTGCATATGCGGAGGTCGAACAGGCGAAGAATCAGAAGGAGACTGCTGAGCAAGAGCTCAAAGTCTATGAAGTTGAATTGGCCAGGAATGAGTCTGCAGTTCAAACCCTAGAGGTTTTTGATTTCATTTGTATTTATATCCGCTTTTTTATTTTTGGTTGGTTAATGCTTTGAGCTAATGAAACATATCTAATTAGCTGAAATTTGAACTCCAGAAACGCACTTGTTCTAGTTTATCTAAGAGATCCGTTTCAATTACGTTATAGGAAGGGATCCTTTGGATTCAAGATGAATTGTCAGCGTATGGATCTAATGTTGAGTCTCTCAAGGTAAAAATCTACTTGATTATTTGTTCCGCTCATTTGATGCTCTGTTTTTCTGGTCATGATTGTTGAAGTTTTAACTTCTTAATGTTAGATCTGTATTATTTGTACTTATTTATATTGTAAATTTGAACATTATTGTATTGGTTTGCTAACAAGGCCACTTTTTCTTCTTATGAATTCACTGATCGATTGATGATATTTGAACCATCAAAAGAATAAAGAAGCAGAAACTCGGTAATGAGATGCTTCCTTCAGTTAACCTCTTGAATCTTTTTGGCCAATTACAAGCACTTAATTATGCAGAAAAGACGTCTTTGTCTCCATTTAGTGTTCTGAAATAATCTGACTGCTTTTCCTTTTCTCATTGTGTCTATCATTGCTTATGCAGAGATGACTTTATAGAGAAAATGCTTGAGCTCAATGCACAGATAAGGTACATGTTGTTTGTGCGTCCTTAATAGGCAGTAACCTTTTATTATTGAAATCCACTGGATGAAGTCAGACTAATAAGGTAGAGTTCGTCAATATCTTTTTGAAAAGGTTAGAAATCATGTTTATAGCTTCAATCCTGTTGCTTTATAAAACATACAACTGCTAAGTACAGACTGAGATAAAAACCAGTCTCAGGTTAATCCATGTCCGTGCTGTGTCGATGTTAAAACAGCTAACTTAGTCACTTTTCTTCTTCTAATTTGCATTTACACATACCCGTACAAGAATACCTACTTTTTTTTTTTGGTTTCTCATTCGGTGTCGGGTACCCACATTGGAGTCCAACTAAATTTGGTTTCGCGCTGGGAAGCCCACCATTGGGGGGGGGGGTTAAAAGCGCTCCCCAACAAAGGCGACGCCGGACCAAGAATACTTACTAATTTAGCATTACTTGGCTGCTGCAAAATCTTCTGGATTGCGTTTACACAGACCATTGCCTAAGTAACTAACTTTGCTTTACTCTTAAAGGCTGATTCAGTCTGTAATACTTGAAGATTAAAGATTATCGACCAATATTTTTGTTTTATATGCTTATAATCTTTGATATGTCATGAATACTTCAACAAGAATTTGTGCTTGGGGAGTGATCATATCTGTCTAGCATCAAGTTATATGAGAAAGAGAAACATTTTGACCTGATGATTTAGCATCTACAGTGATAAAATGATTATGTGGTTTTTCGTTTGCTTTTCAAAAATAATTTGTTGCGATTGTATGGTTATCGCATGGTCACAGAAACAAAGAATTTTTTATTGAGCTGCTAGTCCTCTAGCCATATCGTATTTCATTGTTCAGTTCTTACTCAGAAACTACTGAACTACAAATACTATAAACTGGGTGTGGTTCAGTCGTCTTGTCGCTGAACTAGTACATATACCCTTCTTTGAGATTTGTGCACATTAACTGTTCAACTGGCAAAGTCTAGACATGGAGTTCCAAAGACAGTAAATATTCTTCTCTGTTGTGGTCGACGCCTTGTTTCTTTAGCTTGGCAGAAAAAATTGTTATTTGGTTTTAGTCTTATTAGAAAAGTTCTTTTCCTGAGGGCACTGGATATCTCCAATATAGTAATCAAAGTGACACCATAGGTCGACCATAGAAAATTTAGTGGCCAGATATAAACCTATCTATTTACATTCTAACTCTGAGACTCATTTCATTTTAATTTTGTGACTACACTAATATCGAGATTTAGCTGCCCTGCTGCTAAATGTTTGAACCTTTTTCTGCTGAACTGGATGCAGGAAATTCCATGAGTCAATAGCATCTATATTCCGAAATGATAATTGCAGCACGTCAGCATCAAAACCTGGTCTGTTAACGCACATAAATATGCATTCTTCTTTTTCTGATGTGTTGGGGAGTTTCTTCTTTTATATGTGATGTTCAATTCTGATGAGTTCAAAAATTTGATTATTGCTTTTCTTAGCTTCTTCAAGCTGAATAAGAATTGTTTTACACCTTCACGGGCAGGTTCAGCTAAAGCCAGAGCAGAAGATGCTGAAGCTTTCAAAGGAGACCTCCAGAATAAGCTAGCTCAGATAGTTTCTCAGATCACTAAGGAAGAAGAGGAATACCAAGTTGAACAGAATATTCATCGGCAGGCAAGTCATTGTGTTTTTGTTAGACCAGTCTATTCACATACCATTGTTCTGTTGATGTTGTCTGGTTATTAGTATTAGGAGAAATTACATTGATCATTGTGGTGATTTTCAGGTTGCAGAAGAGTTGAATATTTTGGAAAGTAAAGCATCACTGATAGAGGGAATCACAAAAGAAAATATGGAAGTGCAGGAGTTAGCCAGATATCCTTGAATTTCTGTTGTTTGGTCTTCTGCTATTTAATGCTAATTATATATTATGTTCAGCTCATTTGTATAAGAAAAATCAGTCAACAGGGGATCTAAAAATTTCATGAACTATTCCACATTTAGACAATAGTCTCATTATATGTTTACTGTATTACTGAGAAACTCTTTCACACCTCAAAAAAATACATATGAAATCAGCACCCTTGCTATAGATTTGTCAACAATTGTTGTGTCCTTGACTGGAAGTAAGCAGACTTCTGAATTGGAAAACAAATGTGCTTCCCTTGGAGATGAGCTACAGAGGAGGTCGGTATGTCCCAAATGTCACAAGGACAATACAGCTGCATTAAGCCAAATTCTTCAAGCAGGCGATGAAAATTAGCTTCTTGTAAGTAGTCCCTGACATTTTAATTGATGATAGTCAAAAGTAAGACCCTGAGGTGCTTACACTTCTGCCCTCATGTCTTCCATTGGCTTTATGTGTGACTAAGCTTTGGTTTACTACAAATAGGGCTAGTTTGCGTAATTGACACTCCTAGTTTTTCTACTCACTCTCCCCTATACATCCCAAAGAACAAATGTAATGGAAGCTGTAAAACGAGACATACTTTTACCACAAGGATAATTGTATTCCTGTTCTTTCAGCTGTCTATGGTATTGCTAAAGAAGAAAGTTAAACGTACTTGCCTCTAAATCCTAATAAAAATTTTGTCACCGCCCATGCTCCACTCCTGTTACTGGATGTTACGGGAGGCTCCAAAAGTGGGGCTTTAAAGTGAATCCACCAGAATGCTTTTTTGATGGATTGGAACTGATTGAAATGTAAAGAGATGAATTGTTTGTTTTAAAGTGAATCCACCAGAAAGTCATCTTCATGATTTTCCTGTGTGCACATATGTTGTTAATCCTTCTGTATCCATCACAATCAATGATAAGAGTGGAGATCTAGCGTCTATATTACTCTTGCCTTATAGCTGCCACATAAAATTAGCTCTTGTAAATTGACATTTGCAAAATCATCCATAATGAGCTAGAGATTAAAGAAACTACAGTGAACACTGAGTGGGTACTTACATCTTTACTAGGAATTTCGGAGGGGACTGAAAGGAGGAAACGGAACCAAACTTGAATGGGCACACTTTTGATCTTTAACTAGTACAGAGAATAAAGCAGACACGGGCCGATGGTCTGAGAACTTGCTTTCACTGCGGAAATAGGAAAGCTGTTTCACTCCCTTTCCATACCATAGGATTCTATCACACCTGCCATTAACATTCCAAGTGTCATGATAGCAAGTATGAGCCGCATAGTGGCTAGCAATGACCAGTACTTGGTCAGATTCCTAAATAGTCTTTTTCCTTTTTTAATTTTAATCATCAGTTTTGAAAAAAGGACTAAACCTGACTCTCGATGTTTTCAATTTTCTGATGGATGGAGTGATGTGTGCCTTTTTATGGGAGGTGGGGGGATGAGTCACTCACTGGTGTTTAAATCACGAGAGTTCTAGATAAAAATGTAAAGTGATGACTGTACCATGCTGGAGTTCTTTGCTTCTCCCCTGCTCTGCTTGGAAGTCCACCAGAATATCGATTGCAATTGGAAGAAGAATATTTGTATGTGGGAGCAAATTCTATATCTCCCTCTTGCCAACCCTGAAACACTCCACCATCTTCTAGTTCCTTCCCCAACTGGTCAAACTCTTGCAGCGCACTCCAATTTTTCCTTTTTATTAATTCCCTCGCTAAATTGTCTTCCAAGTACAGTCTGTAGTTGAGATCTCCAAACCAAAATATCTGGCTGTTCTACAAGAAAATACATCTTGTCACTTTAGGTGGAAAAAACTCATCATTTTGTTATTCAATGGAGTTCTAATAGTTATAAGAAATCTTCTTAGCTTCTCAGCTCGATATCTTTACTATGAATCCAATTACTGTCCAACTCTTTATTATAATTGTCATTATTTTTGTTGTAATTTTGATTCAAAAGGAAATTCCTTTGCCAGCGTTTTTATAAATCTGACTTATCCCTAATGTTGAAACAAATATGTTGAATATATGTTAAAAAGGCGTAATTAGTTGGGTATGAGAAATATGACTTACTCATGTCCTAAGACGGTGAGAGGATGATTTTTATGGCAGTCTTCTGACAGCCGGGGGAAAGACGTTCTCCTAAAAATTTCGGTGACTTGACGGTTCCTCTTCCCTTCATCACCTTTCTTTTCTCCTGAGGCTAAGTGAGCTGCCACAAAGCAAAAACTAGTTCCTCCTATGGACATGCTCACAGAGACTGATCCTTTGTTTCCCAAATAGCCCATAATGCCACAAGCTACTGAAGAGACCTTTACTTCCGAGACACAAAACTTCTTTAGCAATGTCCTTCTCATCCAGACACTAATGAAGACACCAACCATCTTCTTGCTAGCCATCAATTTGTAACTACCAACACAATCTGAAAGCTTATATTCAGTTCTAGACTGACCTCTTGCTGAAACTATTTCGTAGTCATTCCTCAGTCTATTATCTGATTCAGTGGCTTGATCATATCGATAATTATCATTGGTGATTGGATTGACCATGGGTGTTAACCAGGCACCACCATACTTGCTATTTAGAGTTTTACCGACGAGCACATTCCAATTAGTAGCTTCTGTTGGATCTTCTGCTCCGATTACAGTTTTAGGCTTTAGAGGGACTATTTCCTGGAAGCTGCTAGTGGAAAAGTTTCTTCTTAAATGACCAAGTCCTCAATGATGAAAAAAGAAGGTTATACTTTGAATTTTATACATACCCAAGAACATAAATATCTGCTGCTTCTTTCAGATTTAGCCACTCATCCAAATCTACAGCTAGACTTCCCACAGGAGATCTTCCCGCAACATTCCACGTACCCACAAAGATTCTACAACAAAAAGATCGTCAAAATAAGTATTATCCTGTTAAGCTTTAGAGGTCCATAACATGATATTCCAACAGATGCTCACCTCAATTCATTGTTTAGGATGCATGGTCTTCTGTCCAGTGACATAACAGAAAGACCATTCATGTACACATCATCTTGTCCGTCGTCATCTGTGGAAAACAATCAAAAAAGAATATAAGAAGGTAATTTGAATACAAAAAAATGAAAATAAACGAATAAAGTGGAGGTGCTACGGAAGAATCCAGATTACGAAGAAACGAAATAAACCTGAAATTTCGCTTAAATGGGATGCTGCATCAGCTCTGCTTCTTCTCTTGCTAAACCACAACCGAAACACTTTCCGTCTTGATTTTCTTTCCTTGTTACCCATGATTTGAAATAAAGTCCATTCCAAAAATTACCAGTTTCGTCAAAGAGATGACAACATCTTTTCTTGTCAAGTTGGATGGCTGAAGAATATCCACATGGCTGCCTTTTAGGTTCTGGGTAAAGCTATTATTGTATTGGTCGTCTTGATAGAAAATGTTGTGGAATGGACGAATGAGACAAACCCATAATTTATGCGATAATACCAAGATTTAAAGAGAGAGAGAGAGAAGGAAAAGTTAAAGGTTGTTGAATTCCATATTTGAGAAGCTTCCTTAATAGTCTTAATTTTATTTTCACTGATTTGTTCAACCAAGAGTAAATTATTGGCCGCACAAGTTTCCATCAGTTTTATGATTGTGGGGTTGTTTACAAGCACAGTTCATATAAGTCTTGTGTGTAACTCTTTATCCGTGACTACAAGTTATCATACCACATGGCCAGATCAATTCATCAAACTGTCTAAGTCGTGCATTAGTTAATTAACACTCATTCCCAAGCACGACACCTAAGCCATCTTTACAACCGTATCATTGTGTCATCGCTGACTTTACATAGGCCAAGCCTCAAAATTCATCACGTCTTAATCTGCTTCCAAGTTTACTGTAAGTTCTGCCCTGCCCATGTAGCGGGACTTTTCAAAAATGTTGTTGTAGTTGTAACGGGTCTTCCAAAAATGCATTGCTTTGGAGGATCTAACACACTCACACACACATGTCATTATTTTTAAGAGTCCGAACAACATAGAATTTCACCACCACAAGCATGGATGGATGAAGAATAGGGCAACGAACAAAGTCTCACATTTAAAAGAAATAAGCAAAAAAATGTGGGAGTAAAAAGGAATAAGCAAACTTCTCAATTGTGTGGTATTATTTGGGGAAATATGAGTAGACTTTGTTGAAGCAAGTAATATCAGACTAGCCCAATACCCATTATCCTCGAGTTAGACATAGCTCCAGCCTCCAGCATTCAAGTGAATAAATGTAGACTTGCAACATTTTAAGCTACCTGATTATACATATTCTTGGACAATTTAAAATTTTGTGTTCTTTTTTTAACTTATACAAACTTTACACCTCTTTTAATGAAATGTTACTTGGTTACCAATCCTCTATTTTAGATTATCCCCAGCCCAAGAAAAGCGTGTGTGGCGGTAATTAGATCCTAAACAGATTGAGGTAAACAATTTCTTTTCCAAGTCCGTTAGAATTATCAATCTCAATGGTGACAGATTCATCCTTCTTGAAATGGAGTGTAGAATAGTTCTTCGTTGTTTTTTCTTTTTTCTTTTCAAACTTAAATAGCCGCCTACCTAACCGTGGTTGAAAATTTGAAAGGCATTTGTTAGTGTTCCGTGCAGCAACAAGGATTTTTAGTACTTGTTTAAGTACTACTACATGGTGTGTGGAACATTAAGATGACCTTAGACTGAGGGACGTGAACAATAAAGTGGTCCATTGAGAATTAGAGGGCCTAAATTGCTTAAATGAAATGTATTATATACATTTAAAGAGGATGATGTCGACTTCCGACACATAAATATCTGTACCTTTCTTAGGTTGTGACATTCTACCAGAATTAATTATAGCTTGCTTTTGCGGACACCTCTGGTTCTTCATTCACAGTTACTATACTTATTACCGTGGAATAAAATTGATGGCTTAAAGTCAAAATTATATTAAGAGGTATCTCTTAAACTTATTTATAATTGAAATATATTGTGTTGAAATAGTTTAGAAAGGAAAATCGTCAAAAATATGAAAAAGAAATGAATACAAGGAAAAATTATAATTGAAGAAGGAATTAAATATACTAATGAGATGGAAAAAATTTAACGTTATTTACTCATTTGTACAACCTCAACCAAATAGAAAAAATATTACCTTTAAAATCTCTTAATAATAATTCGTATATAAATTATATGTTATATATAATAAGATAATATTTATGAGGCCTTTAGTATTTGAGGATCTAAGGCAATGACATTAGTAGTTTAACCCATCAACCGCCCTGCTATATTAATAGGAGAGTAAATAATATTAAAGTTTATACGTGCTTGTCTTTGTCCCCATTTTCAAAGGCTACTAGCGTACAAGCAACATAAGTTGAAATTTATTAAATAAAATAAAAAAAGTGCAAATGGATTACTTATATGAATAGGTCTGGAAGTGGTAAGGAAATTTGAGTTTTCCTATTTGAGATTAAAAAATACTTGTTGCTTCCACCTCTCTTTTAAAAATTGTTTGTCAACCCACATCCCCCTTGATTCCCTCGAGGGAATTTGTAAAATTTTATTCTTTTAAGGAACAAGAAGGATAGACTTTTCAATATTTAATTAGTTGGCAATAATAAAAAAAGGCCTTGGTTGATGATTTAATGCAAACTAGGATGAGATGTTCATGTTGGTAAGTCAAAATTTAGGATATATGCTTCGCTGGTGAAATCTAGTTTGGACCGATTAATTCATCATATATTCACTCAAAAAACAATTACTAGTATTATTTAGTGTATTTCAATTTATGTGATACAAATTTTTTAGTAGTTGATTTTAGGAATAATGAAACATTTTTTTATTTGGAAGCATATAACTATAAATGTAGCGATGCAAATGTTATGACAAATTTAAAAATTTATGAATTTCCCAAGTTTATTTTTCTTTTTTCTTTTTAAATTCCATGAAAAAGCTAGCCTGTATTATCATTATTATTATTGCCACCTACAGTAGCTTTCAAACTATAACATGCAAAACCATTCTGGTCCATAGACTAACGACAAAAAGTGTCATAACTCTGTGGTATAGTGCTTAAGCTACACTTTGATAATTGAAGGTTTACTCTTTAGGCCCAATATTACTGTTCCTAGAATAGATAAGACTATAATTTCGGCCCAATAGGCCTTCCAAAAAGTTATACTACAAAGGTTCAATTTTCATTGTCCCTCTTCTCCAAATGTAATAGATATTTTTCTTTCAACCCCAGCGACTCATCCACTAAAGCTAGGTATGAAATGAAAGTAAAAAGAATGGCAGGGCAGTCGGGTGCACGAAGCAGCAGGGTCTGGAAAAGGATCACGCTCTAGAGTTCGTGTTCTTTTATTTGCCACCATGTGGTGGATATTTTTGTTTAAAAATAAATACAAGTGTTCATCCATTTAGATGAAAGATATGTGTACCCAAGCTCTAATTATGTAAACATATTCATGAGAAGAATTAAAAGTGTTGGGATCAATTGAGTAGGCTAGAGAATAAACATGAAACTAGCATTGCGCGTGCTGTTTTAACTGCAGGCCACACAATGTGGGACTATGATAGGTGCAAAGATTTATACTTAATTAATTAGCCTCATGCTTTACTTGAAGCAAAAAGGTGTGCTTTGGTGAAGCATGTAAAGTAAAAAGACACTACTAATCATGTCATTTTAAAGTTGTCTAACTTAAATTATTCCTCTTTTTTAACTTTTTATTAGTTAAAAATTAACACTTTTGTCCTATAATAGATCATTCGAATAGAAAAGTTTCAAAGATGTCAGCTTTTGTTTTCAAGGTTGTAACTGAAATATGTTAAGGATAAACATTGCTTCAAATTTGCGTGAGACAAATTTAGGCTAAGTTTTATGTTTCAATTGAACCTATTGTTCTGTACTTCTAATTATGTTTATATACACAGAAAAATTAAATATTATGTTCAGTATGATTTTACTGAAACTAGATTCAAAATTCACCATTTAAAGTGCACATGTATTATGAAATCACACTCATAATGAATTTACTACCTCTAGATTGTGACAATATCACCTCTTGTGAACAACCTGCTAAAACTATAGTTTAAAAAAAAGTAACTAGTAATTAAAGATCAAGATAGGTCTTTCTATTCAGAAAATCTTTAGCATTACACAAGTAAAAATGCTTTTGAATGAAAAGAACCACCTTGATTTTTTTTTTCTCTCAACTAGAATAGTTGGTCTAATTTAATAAATGGGTCTACGCTTGGGAAAATTTTTGTCACCTCCTTTGTGTGACATTGAAGTTCGAATTCTACAGCTTTTGCTATAACTATAAGCCTTTGCATCAGATATTAAATGTTGTCTGAACATTGCTATAAATGCCTCTGCTCTTTCATTCAATTCCTCCATTGAAATTTGTTGAGCCTCTTCTATTGAATCATCTAATAATTGTTCTTTTTTGTTTTCCTTCTTGTCTGTTATTTTTGGATATTCCTCTTTCACATCCTTTGTAATTGCTTCTTCTAATATATCTTCAACACAAGGCACTATAGGTTTCTTGCATTCTTTCCCCACCTTTACCTGTTTTAAGATAAAATTAATTAATAAATAAATAATAAGAATATGCGTCCATCATAATAATTTCATGTGTTTGCATCAAGATCGTGACCTAATAGTCACTTTTTTGGTTAGAGAAGTGATGTCAGAACTATGAAATTTCAAGTTTAAATCCGACCTAAGACAAAAAAAACTTGGTGATTTCTTCCATATATCATAATTTTGATGGATAGAGTTATATGATTACAAATCAGGTATCCTATAGAATTAATCGAGTTGCACATAAGTTGACTCAGACAATACGATTATATATGCCGTTCATATATTAAAAAAATCAGACAAGAATTCATGTCCAAAGGCCTACTAAAAGAATCAACAAATATATATTATCTAATTCATGTCCAAACGTCTAATAAATTTTCAGATGAAATAGTCACAATTCGAACAATTTCTCACCTCAATCTTGGATTGAGTAGTAGTGTTGCTGCTGGTTGTTTCAACAATTGGAGTTGTGGGAGTATTACTTGTAGATGTAAAAAGAATAGCTAAGAGTAAGAGATTAAGAGCAAGAAATGCTATAAGTCGCCATTGTTCCACAAAAGAAACTAAAATTGCACGTTCTAAACATGCCATTAAAGCAGCCACACCTGCTGCAAACCATACTGCTTGTAATTTATCTTCTTTCTTTACTTCCATCACCATTTCTATTTTCCTTTTCAATTTTGGATAGGGAAAAACACTCTTCTTTTTTTCTTTTAAATATTTGAATTAGTGAGTAGCCCAAGAGGGGGATTTTTATAGAGTGAGGAGATAGGGTAAAATATTTAATACATGAATTTTAGGGTATATTTACATGAAATGCCACTGGATTTGTGGGTCATAGTTTAATGATCAAGTGATGTGACTAGAGAGGATGTTTTTTGAGAGACAAGGAAACATTCTCGTCTGCTATCACAGAAACCTCTGCACTCTGCTCTCTCTCTCTTTTGTTTTCATTGTTTCTTACTGTTTGGCTTTTTAAAAATCTCAGGCGTGCAACCGGCTTTATCACAACATTTTAAACTTAAAAGGATTACCTCTTTAATCAGAATTTTCTTTAGGCGGTTAAAACTATGAAGAAGTAAAAAGCACACAAGAAATTAAAGCAGTTTTTTTTTTTTTATCTTATTTTTTATTCGATGTTCAGTATCTATATTTAAATCCAATTACGTTGATATCGCGTTGGGAAATTCTATATTAAGATAAAGTGCTTTTTAAGAAAAGCGATTTCATAGGAATCTTACTTAAACATTGAATTTCCTCATTCTTGTATATATTTGAGATCCAACATGTGTAGGAAGTTGCCTAGAAAGAATACATCTTGTTCTTCACCAAAAATGATAACACAAGATGTCTGTCATATGCTACTGAATACTGTCTAAACACTCAAAAGACATAATTAGTCCAAATATTCTAATTATAAGCTGATGCTTTCGAATATTGTATTGATCCATTCTAATAGTACTTATCACCACTTCAAATCCTGCCCCTTTATTATGTTAGCCCTATTCCGTGCAGCCCAAGCTTTATAAAGAGTTCACCCATCTCATTCTTTAACACCCCACTTCACGCTCAGTGTTTAGCATCTGGTGCGTGGGCAATTTTAATTTCGGGGACCCCAACATCGAGTGAGACGGGACCTGCTCTGATACCATGTGAAATTAGGTCTTAAGCCTAACTCACACCCCAAAAGCTAGCTCAAAGGGAGGAGGATTGCCCAAGCTTTATAAGGAGTTCACCCATCTCATTAACCACCGATATGGGACTTTTGTCATTCTTTAACACCCCACCTCACGCCCAGTGCTTAGCTTCTGGTGCGTGGGCTATTTTGATTTTGGGGGCCCCAATATCGGGTGAGACGGGCCCTGTTATGATATTATGTAGAAATTAGGTCTTAGGCCAAACTCACACCCCAAAAGTTAGCTCAAAGGGAGGAAGATTGTTCAAACCTTATAAGGAGTTCACCCATTTCATTCTTTAACACACTCTTATTTTACTTTCATCTAACCGATTTTGCCTTTTCTCGAGATTTTTGCTTTTCATCTGAGAACCAACATAGAAGATGATTGGGATCCATTCATTTTTAATCAGAGGACTACGAATGTAAGAAAAGTCAATTGAGAGTGTCATCCCATAATGGTCTTGCAGCGTGTGAATTCGGATATTTTTGAGGGACAATTAATATAGATATTGAACATCGAAGGAAAATCAAAAAGGAAAGCTGACATAAGATTATTTTTCAACTCTCTCGTGAAATCTTTCGTATTAGCAAGTAATTCATATTTCAATACTTTCGATAAGTGAGTTTTTAAATTGATAAGTAGAGCTATCAAAGGTAAAATGACAAGTATTAATTAATTAATGATAATGTGTGTGAATTTTCAAAAAATGAACAAGAAGGGAATCCAATGGTAAAAAGAGAAATGAATGGAATGTGTCACTGGACATGAGGAGTCTAAAGGCACGCTTGATGTTTACCATTTAACACAATTGGGACCCAACTGCTCTCCGATATGTTCACATCATCACTATTACTATCCAAACATATTTTGTTTCTTTAGGTCAACCATCTTACTTTCTTCATTTCAATTTTTCTTACCAACTTTGAAACAAAACATCACACTATGGTCCCGCCATTGGAATTTGGATTGAACAAAAAGCGATTACTATATCCAACTCCTAAGAATGTAAATCATGAAAATACTTTTCTCTTTACCAAAGATCTCATGTTCAAGCGTTGAGTATAGAAAAGTCCTTGTTAGGAGCACTATTCATGAATGGAGCATTCTATATCCAGTGTAAATTCTGATTAGTCAGACTCCAACGCGAGTACCGAATATCGGTACAAACCCCAAAATTTTTAAAAGAAAATTATGAAAATTAATAAAGTTCAAATCTTGGTAAATTGTCAGGTAAATGCTTCTGATCTATAAATCAAGGTGTGCACATACTGACCTATTGTTAGGACCCTGACCAAGTGACTCGACATAGGCATGGGCGTGGCAAAGGGTTGGCATGACTGACTTTGCAAAGGCCAAAATGCGGGTGGAATCTGTCATGCGTTGTGTGAGCAAAGTGATGGCATGGTCAAATGGGTTCAATGTTGGTAAGACAGTGTCAAGACATGACATGGGCGTTGGCAAGACAACAGCCCATGGCATGACTTGAACGCTGGCCGACATCGGTTGTGGGCAAGGTTGGCATGCGAAAATCACATGGTCTGGTCAAATGCAGGGAAATTGAGCTGAGCTAAATTGAAGCATTGTCAGTTGGGAATGAAACGCAACAAGAAAACAAGAAATGGCACGAGTGAATTAAAAGTTAGCATTGCCAAAGCAACGCAGCGGCAGAGCGTCGGCAGTGCGCAGGCATGACAAATGTGCGGATGGATTCGGGTGGGCTTTGATGAGGCATTGACTATACAATGTTTAGACATTGTATTGGAGTCGAAAATATTGAAGGAAAAATGCAACAAAGGGGCCGAAATTCAGTCAGCAAAGGCACATGCCAAGCACATGCGGCGGTTACCTTTTTGTAACCGCTCGTGTCCAGATTCGTTGTATCTTGTAATAGCTTTTTGAATTCGAATTTTGAATGCTTCTTATCAGTTGGGTATGTCAACTGATTTATATTTTAGTAGGCTAAGCATTTGACAAGTGTTAGACATGTGTCACAATACTATGCAATGTAAACACAAGGCTGCCACATGTTCTATAAATGGACAGCCTTGTGTTGGACGAATTAGAGACTAAGTATTGGGATAGAATTGTTATCCTAAAGGTGAAAGAGGGAAGAGGAAGTCTGGAATTTCACCAAGACACTTAGAATAAAACGTGAGGATTTTAGAAAGTGTCTAAGGCAGCAATCGACTTGTGATTGTGCCTTAAGTCAAAGTCGAAGTTGGACAGAATTGTTGTTCAACGAGTGAGTCCTTTGTATTGATTTTGAGAATAAATATAAAGGTTGGGTTTGCCCGTATGTTTGTGTGTTGTTTAATGTAAAAGTTTGAAAAATAATCTAAGGCATAAAGACAGAAAAACGTCCTTGAACGTTAGGCAGAATAGGGTGCGAAAGGGCTGAGTTGAGTGGGACTCAACTGCCATGAAACTGGGCTAATTTTCTACACGAAACTAAAGTAGAATAGTCTACCCTCCTCACACCTATACACCACGTTAATTGAAAAAAATACACATGCCCCTGTGGTGTTTCCTAGTAGTCTCAAACTATGTTTTGAATAACTTATTGCCTTAAACTCACTGTTTTGCACCGAAAATGAAGAGATTTCGATACTGGCAAGTGAATTACCATTTACTAAAGAGTTGAATGAGTAATATACGAGTTCGAAGTCAAAAGGGCAAAAAAAAAATGTTAAAATTTTTAAAAGGGCATATCATATTTTTTTTAGACTAAAAGAACAAAATCGCTACTACCAAAGCAATTTCTCTCTGACAGATATGAACGCCGTTTACTCCGTTTAAATTAAAAATCGAAATCGCTGTCCGAGCAGCGATTTTCTGTAAAGAGAAAATCTTTTTTTCCCCTAATATCACTGTCATAACAGCGTTTTCATAGAATTCTTTTAACACTTTTTTCTCATGAAATTGCTGCTTTGGCAGTTTTTTATAAATAATTTTTAAAAAAAAGGAAATTGCTGTGCTAGCAGCGTTTTACTTAATTTTCTTCTCTTTTTTTTTTCATTCCTGTACTTAATTTATTTATTTTTAAAAAAAACTGCTGCCTTGGCAGCCTGAAATTTATTTTTATTTGGAGGGGGGATTTTTTTTGAATTTTTAATATAATGCAATTTTAAAAAAAAATAAGTAAAAGAAAAATAAATTCAGGAAAAAAGCTACCAAGGCAGTTAAAAGTAAAACACTAGCTTTTTAAAAAAGAAGATTTATGTAAAACGCTGCCATTAAATAAAAAAGTTTGACAAAAATGAAAACAAAATTAAAAAAAAAAAAATTGTGAAAACGCTGCTACGGCAGCGATATTAGGAAAAAAGAAAAAAAAATTGGGAGAAAATAATTTCAACGGAGTTCATATGAGTCAAAGGAAAACCGTTTTCATAGTAGCGATTTTGCGCTTTTGGTTAAATAAAAATATAATGTATCCTTTTAGAATTTTTGACAATTTTTTTTTGCCCTTTTGGCTCCAAACTCAGTAATATACATCAGCAGAAAAAACATTTCATAGAATTTTTCATTTGAAAAGTTATATCAAGGTAAATATAAATATAAAGTATAGGGAGTATATCTTTTTTTAAAAACTGGGATGGGGGACTGTTCTCTGATTTGTTCAAATTTCAACTGGTGGTGAATGGTTATGGTCAAGGGCTCAAGGCAATAAACAGATTAATACCCATCAAAATGAGTCATAAAATTGACCTTCCTCTCTAGTGTAAATCATGAATATAACATCTTCCACAAATAAAACACCAAAATAAAGAAAATTCTGTCGAGAAAAATTACTCATGATTATGTAAAATTATGTTTCTGGAAAGCAAGCAAGCAAACATTAGGTTCACCACTTTGCTTGTAGCAAAAGAAGTTTGTCACGGACACAAGCTTACAACTAAAGACAAATTGGCTTATACACCTTCAGTTAGTTGAAACCCATTTATGTCACTTTAGAGACAATTAGCTGTATTAACACACTTTAAAGAAGAAAAGAATAGATAATGCCACACTTTTAGAAAACAGCTCAACTATCATATTGCCAGGATAATTACACGATAATCCGCCAGAGATAGGAAAGAACAACTCTTCGACTATATATTAAGCCATTGCTGCTGTACCCGAAAATTGAATAAATATGGAATTACATTCCTCAAAAGCCTTGTAAATTTACGTTCTTCAACATCTATAGGGACTGCAAAACTAATGCCACCAGCTTCTTCCAGACAGAGAGATAAGCTGCAAGATTGAAGGAAAACAAGATAGCCATAAATTTCAGACATGATTATGTTTTAATACATGAACACAATTGTGTAAATATGGGTAAGAATTGAACTAACAGTCCAAACAATGCTATTGTCAGCAGCTGAGAAGATTTCTGACTATTTCAACTGATTGGTTCTTTCATTTTAAACATAGAACTTCTCTCAAGTATGCATCAGTTCTATGTAACTGCTATTATTTTTATTATGCAAATACGATTAGAGAATTATTTGGAAATAGATTGTAAAATTCAAGAAAAGCACTAGTACCTCCAAAATCACATGCCTCTGTTAACTTACTGCAAGAGGATTTCCGGATATTGGGATTTGGGATGTTGAAATCTCAATTATCTTAGTTGTGACTTGTGACATCAGAACACAGTATAAACTTTAAGCGCCATTATGATAGAGCAAATAATATGGAATCTATAAATTATTGAATTGTATACTATAACTAACCTGATGAGCAACCTGGACCAAATGTTTGCTTCTTAAAGGCGAATCTTTTGACGCTTCTGAATCCTGCAATCTTGGATCAATGTTTTCTATCTCTACAGACTTTTTCTTCACTGAGCAATCTGGAGAAGAGTTCTCATTTGGGTTCAACAAGTTATCTTTCTTACGCTTCCTGATGAACGTATACTTGAGAGGCGTCATATTGTTACTTTGAAGATTTGATTCCATACTTCCTTCAGATGCTTTGGTGTCTTCAAGGATAGATTCAACTGGTAACACGCCGAAGTTAAGCAGCGGTTGACCATCACCCTCCTCTACCATCACTGAGACATCTATCAATTCTGTGTCCTCCTTGTGTGCATCATTATCTGCACATGTAAACTTTCTATGTATCTTGTTTTCTACAGTGAAACCTGAGGATGCCCCTTGAAAACCAGTACCCTCTTCAATACCATCTTCACCTCCTAATTTCGGAGATTTCACAGTGCATTCAGCTGCATTGGACTTGCTATTAGGTAATGATGAACATTGCAGACCAGGTCTCATTGGCTGATTAGAAAGGGAGCTATGTGACAATGATGGAGGGCAACTAACGTCTAGGTATTTGACACGTCTTTTCCTTATGCTTCTACGAGCAACAGCAACGGTTAAGCCCTTGTTTTGTGTCCCTTCTTTACCTGACACAAAAGAACTTCCTGCTACATTATTTCTCTCAGTATTGGTGGAAGGACTATTAGGACTGTCATACAAAGTGTCTGTGTGCAAGTATCTTGCAGAACAACGAGAAATTGCTGGCAATGGTCGTTGAGAAAACACGAGCTTATTAGAACGAGCCTTGCAAGAGCTATTTTTGGTTTTGCCATATCGAGCTTTTCTTCGCCTTTT
The DNA here is from genome assembly GCA_022817965.1 of Solanum lycopersicoides. Lineage (NCBI taxonomy): Eukaryota > Viridiplantae > Streptophyta > Magnoliopsida > Solanales > Solanaceae > Solanum > Solanum lycopersicoides. Next base: position 77,655,961 of record CM040619.1, read on the forward strand.
TCCTAGGATTGTATATGGCCCCAGCATAGAGGCATGGCCCTTAAGTGGTTCTTCGCCAACTAAATTCTCTGCTTTTATAGCCTTAGATGATGGTACAGTATGTGCTTCACCATCTCGTCCACTAGGTTCAGTGACCTGTGTAACTTTAATAGGAAAACTTGGATCATCTCCAGAATGCAATCCATCATCTGCTAAGCTCATCGCTATCGCAGACCATCCATTTTTATAAATCTCTGGCTCATTAAGGTTGTCCTTTGAGTAATTGCACAATGCTGCGTCTGACATGTCTGCTGATTTGCAGACCTTGGATCCCAATTCAGTAGGGAATTTTAACGACTCTGAATTATTTACATTTGACATGATACTATTGCGACAAACCAAAACCTCTTTAGCATGTGGTCTCAGGTGATGGAGAGGCTTATTTTTCGCTTCATTCAACTGCTCATGCACATCATGCAATTCTGCTCTAAGATCAATTATCAGCCCTTCAGCTTCATTAAGCTGAGCTTCTAATTCATCAATTCTTCTTTGCTGATTTTGAGATAAACTCTCAGCTTCAGCTGTCTGCATTAAGGGTTACACATATCAGTTTCTTTAAACTGTGAGATATGGTAATCAACATCCTGCTAGGTTATACTATCATATCATTCATGTAAAATCACTCCCAGAATACAAAACCAATAGACAGAAATGTATGTACTACAATTATTTCACCAAAATGGGGTTCACTTAATCCAAAAGGGAACCTCTTGCCATGCTGATCTAGTCTCCAATTTCTGAAGGGAAGAAGCATTGCCCAGCTACAATATTAGCACCTCATATTTTAAATGATACTTTTGACAGTTTAACTTCAATATTTATAGAAAATGGATTATATATGAACAAGAATAAGCCTTAAAGTCTTGTCTTGAACACAATGAAGTCTTCATAACATTCACTTCGACCTTCCTCTAATTTTCTTTCAAATCAAGCCTAGTTGCGCGCAACTTAAAATTCTAATACTGTCGTAATAAGCATTGTGATGCAGCACTCAATCTGTTATGACTTATGAGTTCTGTCCATCCAGTATAATACTACATTTCCAACAGAATTTCTAAAAGCCATATCTTTTTAAGGGTGCTACATGATCGAGTAAACTTATCAATTTTATAACTGGTGGAAAGAAAAAATTGCAATGTTTATCGATAAAAGCCTTTGTTCAAGTCAAGCACACCACATTTAACTTGGATCCCACCTGTAAATCAAACCTTAAAACCAAAATAATTAAATTCACTTTACCAATTTCTGCAGTTACAATATCTCAAATGTGCTAACTTTTTCACATTAATTGAATTTAGTTTCCTGAAATTATTAGTAATGTTTTTCATAATAATTGCATAAAAAAATACAGTATATGATAAGTCTTCAAACAATTAGGCAGCTTAAAATAAAAAATCACAAGTTGAATACTACCTTAGCATCAATCATTACTTTCAAACGAAGCAGCATACGAAGGGATTCCTCTTTTGTAGAATGCAGATCCTGCTGAAACTTAAGAGCTTTTTTCTCCGATGCCATAACACGAGCTGCCGCCTCCTTCGCCATGTTCAAAAGTATCCCCGCATATGCTTTCTTCACAGCCTCCATTTATCTATGATAATCCAAACTGACACCGATCAAATTACAAAAATTAATAACAAAGGGGATCGAAACGTATCGTGATGATAAATATTAAATATGCTTGTGTAGCTCATCCATGGCGGTTAGCAGTGAAGTGAAAAGGCAAATATGGGTGATTTGGTATGAAATGAATCGACGCTTGCAATTCTCACAATTTTATTTTATTTTTCAGTTACGGGTTGGTATATGGTACAAAGTCCAAAAGCGCGCATAATATGAGAAGGTGGGGCCATCTAAGCGCGTAATGCCGTTTGAAAATTTTCAAATTTTGAATTACAACTCTCAAATCCTCCTCCTTAAAAAGTTAGTACAAAACCATTTATCCTATATTTCAGGGAAAAGATTCAAATATGTCAATAAACTTTTAGAAAAGTTTTATTTACGCCATCAGTTAAAAGTTTGGCTCATTTATATTATTACCATTGAAGAAAAGGCTCATTCATGCCATTATTTTTTAACGGTGGTTTTGCAAAACCATTTTTGACACGTGGCATATTTTAATTTGGCAACATCATCAATTTTTTGAATAAAAAAAAATTCAATTTTATTCAGAATTTTGATTTTTTTATTTAAAAAATTGATAATGTGGCCGAATTATAATTGGCCACATGTCAAAAATGATTTTGCAAAACCACTGTTAAAAAATAATTGCATGAATGAGCCTTTTCTTTAATGGTAATGTCATAAATGAGCCAACTTTTTAGTGATGGCATAAATGAGCCTTTTCTGAAAGTTCGATAGCATATTTGAGCCTTTCCCGTTAAAATAAATTAGTTTGATTTGGCACAAATTTAAATAAATGAAAATTTTTATTTAAAATTTATGATTTAAAATAAGTAATAAATGTTTTTGTTGTTATAAATTATTTTTATTAATGATAAAAATAGATATTTTAAAATTAAATTGTTATTTAATATTAGAAATGTCTCATTCATTTAAACTAACTAAATATGAAAATAAAACATATGAAATGAGACAAAAAGAATACTATTTTTTTGCTTTTTTATTTTTCTAACTATGAGAGATTTAAAAATATACGTGAATTCTTCTAACAAGTTACAGTTTTGATCGCCAATAATGAAATATCATATCCGACATGTAATTAGTACACATATTGTGACCAGATTAAATTATAATTCATATTGGAGAATTTCATATCGAAAGTGAATGTTTTTTTAACATAAGTGATCCCATACATAAAATTCAAACATAAAAATTTTAACTATTGATGAAGAATTACTTAATACTTTATCGTATTTAGCAGAGTTATAATTTTTGTATTAAAGGGGTCGAGATACAAAGAGGTAAGCACACAAATAAATCAAGAAGATTCATTATTTATTATATTTATTCATAAAAAAAATTGACCTTATGTCAAGTAATTTTTCGATGAAAAAAGTTCGGCAAAATCCTACACTTGTTAGTATGGTCACTTATAATAATCATTTGGTAGCTGATTTGAATTACGTAGATATTATTTATGTAAGTTTTAATTATACAGGTATTAGTTATGTGGGTATACTAGCTATTTCATCTTCAACTCCACATTAAAAAAATGCACACTTTCTCTTAACTTATATATTTGTATCCACGTTTCTAAATTATAAATCAAACATCGTAATAATTTTAAATATAAATAAGTTAGTCTCTTTACTAGCTACCAAATGCGGCTTATTTCACTACTAGAAACAAAATGTTTTTTCCCACCACGAATGAATGAATTTTTTTATTATAGAACATTACTTTTATTTATTTTTCTCTAAACCAACTTACTGAAAAAATGATTGGTGAAAATCGATTTTAATTTTTCTATATAAAAATATTATTATTATTATTATTATTATTATTATTATTATTATTATATATATAGTATTTCATTTGAATTACTTGACTAATGCTTAGGCTTTTGTTATAGATATTCTTTTATATTCAGGTGTAATTTTGCATATTTCAAAATTATATTATTTTTTCCCATGAAACTCGAGGTTGCATGCTACAATTATTTGTCTTTAAAGAATAATAACAAATATTTGTTACCTTATTAGGATTGGTAAGATAAAGCCTAGCATCCCTTGCTTGTACTTATTCACATTAATATTTTTATTTTACTATTAATAAAAGGCCGCTAGACGTCCTATCTAGTAGTATAAATTTGTTTCACAACAAAAAATAACAAATATTTGTGTGTTTATACCCATCTTGCAACCCCATTTTTAAGCACTATCCTATTGAGTTTATGAATAAAAACTTACTTGTATTTGGTAATTTAAATGGATAAGCAAACAACTTTTGTTGCCTCGTGACATGTTTATCGTAGTGAACACTTCATTTAATATATGATCATAGTCATTCTTTGAATATAAATGAAGTAAGAATGTTAATACTAATGTCGAGAACAATCACAAAGAAAACAAGCAAAAACAAATTACATAGTATAATACATTTAAGGGAAAATACACAAGCATCCCCTAATCTATAACCAAAATTTGAGAGACACACCTTAATTACCCCCTGAACTTTTTTTTTTTTGTAATTTTGTGCACCTTTTGTCTCACGTGGCACACGCAATTGAGGTGCGTGGGAGATATTTGAATGTCACATAAGCCAAAAAGGTACACAAAATTACAAAAATAAAAATAAAAAAAATCCAGGGAGGTAATAAGACCTTAGTTTAGTTAAGTTGTGTCTCTTCGTATTCCGGTCATAATCTAGGAGGGTACTTGTGCATTTTCCCTACATTTAAATTAGAGACCTAATAAGAAGCTTTAAAAAAGTATATATCATAGCAATCGCACGGTCGAAAGTATAAAAGAAAGGAGTAGAATAAAGTATCGCTTCGGAAAATATGATATTGGAAATCTTAAAAATTTATAGTTTTTTTTTAAAAAATTAAAACAATTCCTGCCCACATGCATGAGTTTCGGATAACCAACTATAAACTGGTACCATATGAAATGGAAAGATTTTTATCCGCTCACTCAATTCTGAAGTATTTTTTAGTTTTCTACTTGGTGTCATATTGAAGTCCCGACTAAATTCAGATCGCTCACTGCATAATTCGACACTTTTAAAATGAATTATTTTCACTATCGCACCACAACTTATGTTGATCACTATTGTTAATGAGATACGTAAATCGATTGTTCTTGTTTGAACAAGAATCAATAAAATATTAATAACATAAATTAGGTGAAAATAAGATATAGTTGAAAATTAGGTGCACTCCAATAAAATAGTCAAACTACAACGTGCAATATGTTTTTTTAAAAAGTTTTTAATATTTAATTAATTTTGTTCCCATAAATTAATCTCCATATCTGATCTAAATTGTGAAAGTAGGTCAAACTGGCACACAATAATTATTTTTTTTAAAAAAAGAAGATAATGCAGACATTAGGTGGGGGAATATTACAGTACATAAATTTGGACCTGAATGAAGATTCAGTACAGTTTGGCCCCTCCCTTTTCACCTATTTTAGCAGCATGGCCATATGGAATTAGACCACTATTGGCCATCATCAACCAATTCATATCAACTTGACTTATCGCCAGAGTTTTAATTAACGTTTCGTCATGTTTTATCATAAAATTTAAATTTTATTTATTTATTTTTAGAGTGAAAAATTATATTTTGAAAATTTAAGTTAGCGTTTGATCAAATCGATGTTGTTTCTGATTATTTTTTTTGAGAAACTTGTAGTGATCAATTTAAAATGCCTTTTTGTTATTTTTTCAAATTCTTAAATATTTAATTTGAATTCCAAAATTTTATCATACATATTTACAAAAGCTTACAAATATTATCATGTTTATATTTAATAGTTGTAATTAAAATTACCTTTTTCGGCTATTGAAAATCAGTGTCTATTATAACTCAAAGATATTAGTAGTATTGATTAGACTATTAATTGACTAACTCTCAATAACTAACTAACTCATCTGACTAAACAAAGGTTGAATTATGGTACTTGACCAAGTAATATATATGAAAATATTGTTCAGAAACTCTTAATCAAATTTAAATTCATAATTAATAATTTAGTGCAATTTTACACCCATATTACCTTTGCCTTTGTGGAATAAAGTGATTGATTTTGATAGCCTATCGAATAGATTTTTAAAATTCAAATCAAGTTTAAAAGATACAAAAGTGAAGATAAAATTTAAAATCAGACATCTACTTTATATTTTAACAAAATGAAAAAAAAATTAGTCCAATAAAAAATACACGAATTTTTAAATCAATAATAATTGTGCTCAAATTAACTTGTGGGCGTCATAACTACTATTTGCTTGTTATTTTGTTAATCTCTCTAATAACTCTATTTTAGTTAAATAAAAACAAACTACCTAAAACTTTAATCCAATGATTAGTTCATGCCATATTGTAAGTTTATTTATCTATAAATCCAGTAAGTATAATCGATACTGCAAAGTAGATTTTGTAGAAAAAAATAATTATTTTAGTGAAACAAATAATCAATTAATTGGGTATTTAAGGCGCAGCCATATCGATGGTATAAAAGGAATATTTGAATTAGCAATATAAATATTTTTTTAAATTTAACACAAACAATTTAAAAGTAAATACAATATTTAAATTTTATGATCTTTATATATATATATATATATATATATATATATATATATATATATATATATATATATATATATAATATCCAAATGCTTTCCGTTTTTGTGATTTGTATATTTTACCTCTCCGTCTATTATTATTTGTCATGAATTCTATTTGTAGAGTCAAACTATAAGATTTTTGACTAATATTTTAAGATGTATTTTTTCATCATATTGATATGCCAAAAATTATAATTTATAGTACTTTTCATATAATTTTTGAATATCTATTTTTTTGTTTAATATCAAATTAATGTAATTTAATTAAACTTTGAAAATTAGTTAAGTTAACTTTCGAAAACATAACATGAAAATAAAAGTGAACGGCAGGAGTATTACATAAATTAAAAAAAAAAATACGAATAAATTGAAACGAGAAAACATAAACTTTAGTACATAAGATAAACATGGTTTAGTAGACTAAACTTTAGTATATCACATTGAAACATGTATGCTTTCAAAAGATTTGTCAAAAGTTGCTTCATTAAGCCAACTTTTTTTTGTATATTCAAATATAGTTTTAAGTCATTGGCATTTTGTATTTGTTTTTATTTATGCATTAAAATAATTTCTTAGTACCTTCTAAAGGCTCCACCCAATACTTGTAAAATAACAGACTGGGTTTTCATTTGTCAAGTCAAATGCCTCACCAGTCTTCATCTTCCTTATTTCCTACCTATTTCTCTTGCGCATATTATCAAACACCTTGTGCCAATTACCCAAAACTGCTGTTGAATCCCTAAACCCCAGCCAACAGATGGCTCGTTTCAGATTTCTCCTTTTTCTTGTGTTGATTCTGATTTCTCTTCTTCTTCCGCGCCTTGATGCTGCTGTAGCTGAAGATGATCTCAAGTGTTTAGAAGGATTCAAGAAGTCTTTGGAAGATCCAGATGGGAATCTGAGTTCATGGAACTTTAAAAATACTACTATCGGAGCTGTCTGTAAGTTTACGGGTGTTAATTGCTGGAATGACAACGAAAATCGCATCCTCAGCCTCTCTCTTTCGAGTATGAAACTCGGAGGGAAGGTTACAGAGCCTGTACAGTATTGTGCCAGCTTGACAACCCTTGATCTCTCTGGTAATCGCTTTTCTGGTCCAATTCCTTCTCAAATTTGTACTTGGCTACCTTTTTTGGTAACCCTAGACTTGTCCGGTAACGATTACTCCGGTCCTATCCCTGCCGATCTTGCTAAATGCACCTTTTTGAATAAATTATCGCTCAGTGAGAACAAGCTTACTGGAAATATTCCCCCTGAATTTTCTAGTTTAAGTAGGCTTAAAATTTTTTCTGTGGCTAATAATCAACTCTCTGGTAGAATCCCGGCAGCTTTCGATTCGTCTAAGTTTAACTTTGAAGGAAATAGTCTCTGTGGTGGACCTTTGGGGAAATGTGGAGGACTAAGTAAGAAAAGCTTAGCTATTATTATTGCAGCAGGAGTCTTTGGTGCTGCTGCTTCTATGTTGTTGGCTTTTGGTGCGTGGTATTGGTTTTTTACCAAGGCTGGAAAGAGGAAGAGAGGGTATGGAGTTGGGAGAGACAACTCTGATAGTTGGGCTGATAAACTGAGGGCTCACAAGCTCACTCAGGTTATGTTGTTCCAGAAACCGCTCGTCAAGGTTAAATTAGCTGATTTGTTGATTGCAACAAATGGTTTCAGGACGGACAATGTTATCAGCTCAACTAGAATGGGTATTACTTATAATGCTGTGTTACGTGATGGTTCTGCACTTGCCATTAAGCGGCTTAATACTTGCAAATTGAGCGAGAAGCACTTTCGTGATGAGATGTACAGGCTAGGACAACTTAGGCATCCTAATTTGGTGCCACTGTTGGGGTTTTGTGTTGTTGAAGAGGAGAAGCTTTTGGTTTATAAACACCTGTCAAATGGTACTTTGCACTCATTCTTGAATGGGAATGCAAGTGAACTGGATTGGCCTACTCGGTTTAGAATTGGTTTGGGTGCTGCTAGGGGCCTTGCTTGGTTACATCATGGTGTCCACCCGCCTATCTTGCATCAAAACATATGTTCTAATGTTATTTTCCTCGATGAAGACTTTGATGCTAGAGTAATGGATTTTGGGCTGGCAAGATTGATGACGTCAGATGCAAAAGAGTCTAGTTATGTGAATGGGGAGTTGGGTGAATTTGGCTATGTAGCTCCAGAATACTCTAGCACAATGGTGCCTTCACTGAAAGGGGATGCTTATAGTTTTGGGGTAGTGCTTTTGGAGTTGGCTACTGGACAAAAACCTCTTGAAGTTACTGCTGGTGAAGAGGGATTCAAAGGTAATTTGGTAGACTGGGTGAATCAGCTCTCTGCTTCAGGTCGCATCAAAGATGCAATTGACCAGAACATGCGTGGGAAGGGGCATGATGAAGAGATTGTGCAGTTCCTAAAAGTTGCTTGTAATTCTGTGGTTTCTCGGCCCAATGATAGGTGGTCTATGTATCAGGTTTATGAAGCACTTAAGAGCATGGCTGAAAAACAGGGTTTCTCCGAACAGTATGATGAATTCCCGTTACTATTTGGCAAAGAAGGTGCTACTAGAAGCCCTGTTTGAAGCCGGAATTGCGAAATTATTACTAAATGTTCCACTCCAAATGAACATGATGCATCCTGTTGTAAGTTTTCAGTTCCTATTGGTGTAAGTGGCATGGCTCTGTTTTGATTGGCTCGGAAGTACACCCTTTAAATATTTCTGTATTATATTTGTAAAATGCACAAATCATTCTTAAGTATTTGCTTGCTTGATATTTGTAGTATAGGAAGCAACTGATAATTATTGTTCATGTTTGTGATTACCGTTGCCTATAGCATTAGATGTTATGTATTCAAAGGATTCTCAACTGAACGTCTCATTTACTGGAAACTGGTCTATATTAGTACTATTTACTGCCTGCCCTTTATTATTTATTTGTTGATTACACCTAGTTCTGTATACCATAATATCGGATCAAACTGACTAAAAGATCTGACATCTGATTGGTTTCATTTGAGGAAAAAAAATCCAACCAAACTTTGACATATAAATGTGTTGTTTGTGTATGTTCATTAGCAATATCATATAGCTTTTTTTTTCTCTTGAAATTTTTTAACATCCTTGTTTGGAATGTGTAATGTATTTATTATAGATGATCCCATTTCGTTCTGTTCGAATGTTTCATTATATGGTCACTTTGTTATTATGTGTCTGTTGAAATGATTCAACATTCCTTGTTCTTCCATTTTACAAGCCTATTTTTATCAAGGTCTAAATTTGAGTTTTGTGTTTATATTAATCATTTCTTCGTGTTTAACCATTCAAAATCTGTCCAACTTAAAAGCATATATGAATGTGACATATGTTGTTAGCCAGTAAAAGCATCGATCTGCCAAGGAATAAGCTTATGAGGAAACTGCCGTCACTGCCGAGGTAGAGCATCTTTGGCCTGGGTAACGACTTTCCACAAACACAAATCACACGTCTCAAAAATACCTTTCAGCTCTAGCTTCCAATAAATTTATTGACCAAATGGCACCCACACTATCAATGAATTTTACACAGAGAAACTTATTCCATCAATATATGTGTTTTTCCACATAGTTTAGGAGAGCAGAAAAGGGACAACCAATTAGGTTTGACCTCGTGGATTATGGACTCTTAGGGGTCGTTTTGTATCTAAACAAGTTAAACTCATGCATGTGCAATTGCTCTATGAGAGTCTGCCTGAGTCGTGCAGCCCAAAGTAACACCTAATTTAGTGTAGCAACTTGGGTTCTGCCTTCTTTTTGCTCTAAGAGGCTCTAGTTTGTTACCTTCTTCTATGATTGATCTTTCAGATTTAAACATTGGGTTAAGTGAGGATAAAATTTAATAATTGCAGTTTACTAGAGACATCATTCATGGCTAAAAAGTTAAACTTTTGTCTCGTGCAGGAGCTTTGCTTTTTAAAGTTACTTCTGTCTTTGAAGAAAAATTAATTTCATTCAAACCAGAAACAAAAAAGCTTTCTCCTTTGAACCGTCAAAAGTTCCTACATAATAAATCATTCAAGAAAGACTCCCCTTAAAGTAATTAATATTTCTGTATATCTTTTACAGTGTCGCCATATTAATAAAGAAGAAGAAAAAAAGTGGATAGCTTTTACATTCAAATCACATCCTTCTTTCATCAGTAATGAAAAGTTTTGCTTGCCAATCTACTTTCTCATTGCTTAGAATTCCATTCATGTGATTTCGAACATCGATACATCACAAATATGAAACAATATATAAATTTTGAAAACTACATTCTATATGTACTAGTTAATAATTCAAAATATTTAAGAAAATCGTACTCGTTTTCACTGCAAATATGATACTTTCAAGTGTCTTCCTACTCAAGCTCGATTAGGTGGCTCTCTATACTCTCCTACTTTCCTGAAATCCAAGTAACATCAACTTTATTAACGATAAAGTTTGTTTTCTTGAAAATAAAAAAGATGGTATAGTATATGTTGCTATAAATATACCTGTTGTGAATAGCATTTGGTCCAGTAGGCACTCTTCTTTTGCTCACATAATTGATATGTGGATTTCTTTGAAAATATTGCTTCTCAGCTTCTATTATCTTCCAAACACCTACATGTTTGATTGCTCTAGCACTTAAATTTTTGGTGGCAGCCATAGTTCCTTTCCCTGATTTCCTGAATAACCAAGTATATACATACAAGAATTTGACTTATATACACTCGCAATTAAAGTTACACTTCAAGTCATCTAAATGTAACTGAACTTTTTTTTTACACTATCAGATCATCAAAAAGATTACTGCATGCAATTGTTGTATATAGTATATGAGATTACAAAACTTGGAGAATAAGGGAGATCACATCGTGTTTACCTGTTTGGAGTGTCATTGATTTGAATTCTTTTGCTCACATAATTGTGATTCTTTTGAAGATCATACCTTTCTGTTTGTGTTATCTTCCAAAAATCCAAACCATCGATCGTCGTAGCAGTGATTTTTTTAGTTTCATGATTGACTAAAATACCATACAAAATGAGCCACAGTAAACTAAGTAAAACAAGAGCACCCAAGAAAGCTTTCATACCACCCATATAGAACTTTCAATAGTATTTTTTTAGTACTAATTGGATATGTGACTTGCAGCTCCCATTTGTTAACTAGCTGCAGATTACTTCATTAAGTAATTTGGAGCAGTTTATTCTTTATAGACAGGATAACAGAAGAATATATAGGCATATTTTATGTTGCTCTAATCTTTTTTTATGAAAGACTTTTCTTCCACTTCAGTTGAATATATAATATGGGAAAAGTTAAAGTTCGTTAATGTCCAAAAGCCAAAAAAAAGGAGGGAACGCTGGAGGAGGGGTGATAAAGGCGGATTCAGAATTTAAATATGGTAAGAGTTCAACCTTTAAGGTTTTCGCGTTGAGCCTGTTGAATCTCTTAACCAAAAAGGGCCAAAAGTACCCCTATACTATGCGAAAAATGTTTTAAAATATCCATCATCCACCTATTGGTTAAAAATACCCCTCGGTTATCATTTTTGGTCCAATATTATCTTTTAAGCTAATATTTTTTAATTATTATATTTAATATTTATTACGTGGCGTCTTTCTATTGGATAAAGTGAAATTTCAACCGACCAAATTTTGGAATCTCCTACTCACCCAACCTACATTGACATTCTTTGACCCAAACCCAATTAAAAGAACTTTTTAATTTTTGATGGATCTTTTAATTGTGTTTGAGTCAAGGAAAGTCAATATGGGTCAGGTGGGTAGGAGAAAGTTTGGTGGGTTGAAATTTAACTTTATCCAATAGAAAAATATCACGTAATAATTATTATACATAATAATTAAAAAAATATGAGGTTGTTAGTTTAAAGAGTAATATTAGACCACAAAAGTTGACGAAAGGCATTTTTAACCCAATCGGTGGACGAACGATATTTTTAAACCTTTTTAAATAGTGTAGGGATATTTTTGTCCTTTTCCGTTTCTTAAATCATTACTTTCTTTATTTCTATATTGTTTGTCTGATTTTTACTTGACACACCATTTAAGAAAATATAAAAAATAAGACAAAAAAAACAGGAAAATTGAAAAGACCTCTGGTTACGGATAACAAAAAATTTGCCACTTCACTGCAACTCTTATTGGTACGCCATCCGAAATCTTATCATAGCTCAGCGTTAACACTAAGTAAATAAAACATAAAACACATTTCTCATGTATATATTTGATTGATGTAAACATCGTGCTATATTTGTTATTAAAGGGGTGCGGACGGTCAAGCGGAGGAAAGTAGGTCATCAAGTTTACAATAAAGTGAAATTTCTTTTTTCTTTTTTAAAATTAGACATGTTTGTTTAAGAGAATGTTTACTGAACCATCATCAAAATTTTGTAATTTTTCTTGCATTAACTTTACCACCAATTTTGTAAAAGATAAAATAAAATACTACAATTGATTTGTGTTTTTATTTTCAAACACGCATTTCCATGCAACTCAATCAATGGGGACGGGGACCTCAACTTACTGCTTTATTACGCTAGAATTAGCCACACCCTTAATTATTGGTGTTAACAAAAGTTGTAGGACATAGCAGTACTGACATTAGGGGCAAAACTTTAAGTAAAATACAAATTAAATTTATTAATAGAGGCTCAAATATGTCATTAAACTTTGGAAAAAGGCTCATTTATGCTATCAGTTAAAAGTTTGGTTCATTTATGCCATTACTGTGAAAGAAAGACTCATTCATGTCATTATTTTTTAATGGTGGCCAATTATAATTCGGCCACGTCATCAATTTTTTTAATCAAAAAAAATAATTCAATTTTTATTCAGAATTTTGATTTTTTATTTAAAAAGTTGATGACGTGGCCGATTATAATTTGTCCTCGTCATCAATTTATTTAATAAAAAAAATAAAAAAAAAATTAGTTCAATTTTTTTTTTTTGAATTATGATTTTTTTATTTAAAAAATTAATGACGTGGCCGAATTATAATTGGTCACGTGTTAAAATTGGTTTTGCAAAATCACTATTAAAAAATAATGGCATGAATGAGTCTTTTCTTTAACGGTAGTGGCATAAATGAGCCAAACTTATAACTGATGGCATAAATGAACCTTTTCTGAAAGTTCTATGACATATTTGAGCTTTTTCCCTTTGCAAAAATAGATACCATTTTATTTGTTATTCACATTTCATGCCCTAGTATGCACTTAATTTGTCATGATCATAAGAAAGTAAAAGAGGGTCTTGTTCTTTTTTTTCTGGATTTTATCCCATGGAATTGTGAGATCATAAACAGTTGTTGTGTGGTAATAGTATGGTGTAACCATTTAAAAATTTAGAAACAGCAATACATTCTTTTCAAAAAAAAAAAAGGTATCAAATTCACCAGTACATTATTGATGAAAACATTAACCAATGTACTCCTAATATCCAATTGTGTACTACTCTTATGTCAGATCAAATGATTGAAGAACAAGTCAGAGTTTGACACTCACACATTGGATGATTTCTTTAACACCTCATATTACTGCATCAAGAATTATATATTGGATGAATTTATGAGTGTACTTTGAATTATCTTGACGTTAAATTTTGTCAATGTGATATTATAGTCAGATTCACCTTTATTTTTAACAAATAATTCAACGTTGAGTTCTTATTTATATTATTCACACATCATTATTTATAGGGAAAATTACGCGGATAAGTAAATTTATACTATTTAATTACTCATGATAGCTATAATTTGCTATAATTATCACTCGGGATTAACATTATACATTAATTACCCGGACTGACTCCGAGTTTGTATAATTAGTCATGTTTGTATATGTATAATTTGTCAGGATATACAAATAAATATGTATAATATACAATTATTAGCCTATATACATATACAATTCACCTCTCTCCCACTCTCTCGCTTGCCTCTCTCCTTCCTCTCTCAATCTCGCTTGCCATTTATACAAATGTATATGTATAATATACAGTTATATACAATTATATACATATACAATTCACCTCTCTCCCACTCTCTGCCCTCTCTCTCTCGCCTCTCTCCTCCCTCTCCCAATCTCGCTCGCCTCTCTCCTCCCTCTCCCAATCTCTCTTGCCATATATACAATTAAATATGTATAATATACAATTATCTAACCAATATACATATACAATTCACCTTTCTCCCACTCTTTTCCCCCTCTCTCTCTCCTCTCTCCTCTCTCTCCCAGTCTCGCTCGCCTCTCTCCTCCATATAACATGTAGCTACAAATTGTAATTATCAAACTATAGCTATAGAGAGTAATTAATTATTTTTAAATGGCTATATGTGAAAGTTTTCCTCATCCATATACCATCTTGGCTGAGATATGAGCTCTAATCTCTCTATACATTTTTACCCATTATTTTTTGAAGTTGAATATTTCAATAGTAATATTTCACCGATAAACACAGTATGAATATTACTAAGGATCTGTTTGGAAAGCCAGTTGGTAATTGAAATTAGTGTAATTATTAGGGTAGTAATTATCAGCCTAGTAATTACCAGCCTAGTAATTACACGGTTTAGTAATTACACTTATTGTAATTACACATCTTGTGTTTTGATGCACAAACAATCATAAAATTATATTAAATTTCAAAAATAAAAATTAATTATTTAAATTTATACTAGACAAATAAGAAACTTTATAAATAATATTAAATTAAATATTTAAGGGATATATTCTTTTTTGAAAATATATTACTTAATAAACGTATGTCTTCAATTAATATTATGAAAAAATATAGATTTATATATTTTTAAAATTATTATATTTAAATAGAATTGATCATAAAAACTAAAAATATGAAGTTTCTACAAACATCGTGAAATGCATGTTTTATAATAATATGTCATAAATTATTAAATATTAGACAAAAAAGATAATCTATCAACTCTAAATAAAAAATAACTTGCAATGTAAATTCAGTATTGTTAAACACAAATGAAACTGAAAATATATCATAAGTTATAAATTCAAAACAAAAAATTTAATATAATATTTTTGTAGCAAATTTCAACATAGCATACATAAATATGATTTTATTTAAAAAAAAATGTAAGTCTATAACCTTACTTAACAATAAATTATATTTTATTAAAAATTAGAATACTAATAAAAAATTATGTTGATGAGAAGATAAGCATGCCATAAAAGAAATAAATAATATGAAAAAATTGCATATAATCACGTGAAGTAAAGTTGAGAACGAGAATAAAATAAAATATAATAATATATAATAAAAAAAATAAACTTCTAAAAAATTTTAGAATATTAAAAATAAAAATAGACCTTAAAATAATATAAGTGAAAAATATTTAAAAACGAAAAAATGATAGTTAAATTTAAAAAAATTAAAAAGTAAACAGCTGGTAATTACACCATTCATAATCTTTGCCTGTCAATTACACCAATTACCTGATGACCAAGTAATTACTCTGTCCAATCAAACATGACAAAAAATATAATTACACCAATTATACTAAATCTAATTACGAGAGTGTCCTTCCAAACAGTTCCTGTGTGTTATTTTTGGGTAAAACATCTTCATTGGTCAGGCTTGAACCTACGTGCCTCTGCCTGCATATATAGTCCCAAGTCCCAACGCTGCATCTCGACAAAGTTACTGATTTTACTACAAGAGTCCAATAAAAGACAACTTTAGAGTAAAATCACCATCTAATAAATAGTTTAGGGTCATTTGCTCTTCTGTTACTATTTTGTGCTAGTCCTTCGATTTTAATCTTAAGGTAAAAAATAAAAATAAAAAAATATATAAATTTATATTTGTGAATCATAATATCACAAGTCTTTAGGAATTTATGCATGACTAGTCATAAGTTTGATTAAAAGATCAATTTGATTGAAAGATACGTATATATACAAATAAATGAATAGTGTATCATGTGTGGTAGAATAAAATGTTGAGTAGTGTTATGCATATTAATTATTACCGTTTGACTAGAAAATATGTGAGGCCATTTCCGACAGCTAGACAGGTGTTGTCATCACTACTTTTATTTAGTTTAGAAGAAATAACGAAATTATACTTAGTTTTTGTCCTTCCTATACATTTATTTCTTCTTCCATCTTGTGCTGACTTTGGACCAAATCATCAATTTGATATTTATAAATTTGAGCAACTACCACTGTATCTCTTATAACGACATCAATACTCACTCCCTCCACGTTAACCAATCACCATATAATTATAATGATACGATTAAAGATTGTGATAAAATGATCATTGTTAATCACAAGTTACATGTTTGAGTTCTTTGGCTACGGAATTGTCTTTGTTAAATAACGTTTAACTATTCACAAATTTAATCAGACTTTAATATAGATATAAGTAATAGAATTATAAAAAATATTTATAATGACTACTCACTTGATGCACTTGATGAAGGGATCAAATCATAATATCAAATCAAATCCCATATGAACTATATCCGCTTGCCTAAAGATCTTATTATTATTTTATTTCAAATAAGTAGTAGTATCTGTTTATAATATTCTCTTATTATTTTAAGTTTAAACTTGAAATATAAAATTCAAAATCTGTTTTTTACCGCCTTAAACTTCAATTATGTTTTCATTCAAACACACAACTTCATATTTCAAATATATTTTTTTAAACTTCACTTTAAAAAAATTCAACTGTATATCCGTCTGCCCGTAGAACTTATTTCAAATAAGTAGTAGTAATTGTTTATAAGATTGCCTCATTATTTTAACTTCAAACTCGACATATAAAATTCAAAGTTTAAAAGATAGGATTATTTTTGTTTTCAAATATCAATTGATTCTTGTTAGAAATAACGTCACACAGAAGATCCTCAAACTGGTCCAAGGGCTCTTAGGTTGGTACTACATCTAAGAACCCAACTGGTCCAAGGTCTCTTTACTGGGCTGGCCCATAATGAGCAAAAATACTGAGAAGTGGGTCCACAAATTAAATAACAACACGTGGGACTGACTTACAACGTTGTTCCCTTTTTTTTTTAACTCCTCATTATCATTTTTTCAGTTTTTAGAGTTAAACTATAAAAAATTTGATTTAAGATATTTTTTTCATTATATTAATATGCAAAAATTGTAATTTATAGTATTTTTTTTTATAATTTTAAAATATTTATTTTTTTTGTTTAAAATATTAAATAAATATAATTTAATTTAACTTTAAAAATTAGTCAAATTAATTTTTGAAAAGCGTAACATGACGAACAATGACAAACAATACCGAAAGAAGTATTAAAGAACGCGTTAGTTTCACGGACCATTTCTTCGACTCTTCAAAGGTCGTGCGTGTCACCTATTTTAAACCTAACAACTCCCACTCCTAACTCCTAACCTAACATAAACATACACTCCTTCACGCGCCAACTAATTTATAAGTATAATTAATTTATACGTGACACATTTTCTACTAATTTGTAACTTAATTATGATCATTAGTAACTATAATATTTTTTAATAGCAATAAGTTAATATAAACATGGAATATGAATAAATTCTTAGTCTTTTGCGGATGTTAGCCAAATTCATTGTGTCTTGTTTTTAATTTGCTTAATAAATACTATCTTAACTTTTCCAAAAGCTAAAGCGGTAAAGGGTAGATTATTTAATTTGCTATAGAGATTCGGTCATTCTTGAATTCTTTATCTAATATTTATACTTTAGTTATAAAATAATTTATTTTAAGTAAATAACAAAATAAATTATATTAAAATAATAAATCTTGAGATAACTTGTTTTCAATTAAATTGAGACTAGAAAGGTTATATAGGAAATAACATGTGAAAGCTTTCCTAATTAATTGTAAAATTGCACGAAGTCATTTGTGATGTCTGATTCTTGTGATTGTGACAAAAACGGAAAGGTTTTGATAAATTAGTTATCTAATTTAAAGGGAGACTTCTTTTGCCCTTTATTTATGTTGTCACTTCACGTACGTTAGCTTCAACTAGTAAAGAATAAAGTAAAATAGTTTTCTTCTTTTAAATAATAAAATAAGATAGTTCGATTTGTCATTTTTATTTTTTATTAATATATAATATTGGTGTTTGAGTTAGCTGGTATTCTTCAACTAACTCTATGGATTGTAATTCAACAACAGTTGTAATACAATATAAATTTAATAATTTAGTTGGTTAATTATTGACATCTTTATATTTTGGATGAAAGTTTGATTTTGATTATTCCTCCTCCATTTTTTCTCTCTCTGCTCGCAATTTTTTTTTTGTCTTTTTTTAACACAAGTTGTAGTACAATAAATTACTGATTTATTTTTAAAAGTTGTCAAATTTGAGTAGAAAACGACAATACTTTAAAATCCAAACTAATAAGAAAGAAGTATACAAAAGTTTGATCTCTTTGGATGTATGTATTTCTGGCCGGTGCTGACATTCTTGCGGTGATTTGAGAAAACTGCATGTTATATGTCGATGTTAGGATAAAATCAGAATTTCACTGATTAAATTTAAGATCGATAAAAAATAATTTTACTTTTTTATATATAATATAATTTTTTAATGAAAGATGTTTAATCGATCTTTTTTATTTATCTACGTAGCTATGCCAATTGCCAATGCATGTCCCAGCAGATTAATATTTATAAGATTAATTATCATTTGATATTTTCTTTGTTTTTTTTTAAATACAATAAATCTTGTCAATATACCTAAATCAATTTTTTAATAAAAAAACTACTGTTTAGCCGTCGTACTTAAATATGAATTTACTATGCTTATTTTCAAAAAATGTGTTCAAATTCGACATTTTTGTGCTATTTTTGCACAGCCTCCGTCCATTCTGTTGAACTTATTACTTGTATTAAACGTAATTACTTCAAAATACTTGTCTTTTGTTTTTAAGAAAAATAAGAGAGGATTACTCCTTTTCATTTTCTAATTTTAATAGTCCTTAATCTAGTAATTGTGGAAAAAGATTATGTGGTGAAGCAAGAGGCTAGACTCCTTTATTATAATAGTAGTCACTACGAAAATAAAATTCATTTTGTAATTTTAAACTAAAAACACATGTAATGTATTAATAATATTATTTGAATCTTACCATATTAAACAAATCATGTAAAAAAATTAAAACTAAAAAAAATAATTTTTCATATAATTACTCAACTAATAGTAATTCTTATTAGCTCATAAATCAGTTTCCTAAGTGAAGTAAGGATAACGAAAAAAGATTGCACGTGAGGTATTAATTGAGTGACTTACAATAAATCAATCCAATTAAAAAAGGGAAAAATTACATGAATTGATATATTTTAATAAATAATTACTGATTTTAGCAATATTTTTTATTTATTACTATTTATAGCAATACTATGTTAAATCTGCAATATGTATTAAAAGTGAATTATGTATGCAATATATATGAATTATATATGGATTATAATTGTTTTTAAAATATATTATGTTTGTTTGGTAAAAATTTGGCACATTATATTATAAGTGTATTAAAATGTGTGATAAATGAATTATCTA
The DNA here is from genome assembly GCA_022817965.1 of Solanum lycopersicoides. NCBI lineage: Eukaryota > Viridiplantae > Streptophyta > Magnoliopsida > Solanales > Solanaceae > Solanum > Solanum lycopersicoides. The sequence continues at coordinate 77,675,813 of CM040619.1, forward strand.
TCATTAAAATTTGTATTATATGTGAATAAAAAATTGTTCTTTATGATATGAATTAAACTTGTATTATAAATGAATTAAAAGTAATCAAGTGAAAAAGAAATATTATTGCTATAAATGGTAAATATTTTTTTATTATAGTAGGTTTATGTAAATTTCCCTTAAAAAAGTTATCAAATTCAGAAAGCTGCAGTGTTTTCAAAACAGACTAAAGTAAAAAGCAAAATAATTAAATTGAAAGGCAACAAAGTAATTAATGAGAACCAAGAAAAAAATAAGGTTAATCTCACTCTCACCAAATTATTCTTTTAGTTAAAGAAGGCAGAAGGTGGTCAAAGAGAAATTGAAACTTCTTGACTATTTATAAATTAAAAAAAAGATAATATGTTTTTCCACAATTTATATATATATAAATAAAAATATTTTATACGTAAAATTAAAATTGTGGTATAAATTTTTTATAAAAAGTAATAGTAAGTGACTCGTAAAACGAATTCTTCCCCAAAAGTAAAAAATATAGTTCCAAGTCTTTTTATTTTCTATGCGATATCTTCGTCTGATTTTCAACATAATTCTATTCATTCTTCCTCATCAATTTAAACGTGATTATTTCTTTTACTATTAATTAAGTGATCGTTCATTTATGGACACGAACCGAACTAGTTAAGCACATATTCTCTCCGTACACATAAAGGAAGATAAGTTTATTATTCTCTCAGTATAAATTTATTTATTCATATTTAACTTAACACGTCTTTAGAAAATAATACTTCAAATATTATTACAGTTCTTAATTATTAAAGTCATCTGATTTATTAAAAATAAATAATGCTTGATAATACAAATTAAAATAATATAAAATATTAAATTATCTTTTAATTTGCTAATCTAAACAAAAAAAATGAATATTTATTCTTTGTTATTTGTATCGTGAACAAGAAGGAAACAAAATGAGTAATTTAAAAGTTTTTTTTTTTACCCTCTCCTTTAAGCTTTACTCTCTTTATTTCTTATAAATTCAAATATTTATCATGTGAGCAATTTCGATATAGGGAGTAAGTGGAAGCATGTTTAGAATTTGAAAAAGAAGAGTAGTATAAATAAAGGGGTAAAAAGCATGTTTAGAATTTGAAAAAGAAGAAGAAGAGTATAAATAAAGGGGTAAAAATTGAAGCGCGTAGTGGTGAATATTGGTAGGTACATGGCATTTATAAAGGAGGAAAGTTCGTACCCAATATTAATCATCCACAGTCGCAAGCATTTTGTCTGTTGACCAATCATCCACTCAACTATTTACTTAAACCCATTTTTTTTTATATATAAATAAACTTGTCTTCTCGGCAAATTGCTGCATATTATTCCAAACCCCAAAAATTAATAATCAACAATCTGTTACAGGTGAAAGATGGGAGCATGTGCATCGAAACCTAATGGGTGTGTAGGAATTAGGGGTCGGAAGCTTGTTCGTCGGAAGAAACACAAAGTTAGTAGAAAGAGAAATGTATCGAAGACTCATTCGGCTTCTCAAAATCTCAGTAAGATTGAACCATCTTCTTCAGCTGATCATTCTTACTCTAATCCTGCTTTTCAAGGTATTACTGCAGCACTTACTAATATGAATTTAGGATTTGAGGTTTATGGGTTATTACAGTAATATCAAATTAGTTTACAATCAAATATTTATAAAATTTAAATGAAAATTTATATAATCAATTTGGGTTCGTTGGGGATCCACCCAGGATTTCTTGTTGTTGCTATTAGCTTTTAAAGACTTGAGTATTGAAATATGTTTTCTGAGATTTTTTTTTAATGAACTTTCCATTTTTTTATTTTTGGTTGAGTTTCCAATCTGTTGTGATTTTTGTGAGTAATAGTCAACACCCTAATCTAATTGTTTCTATCTATTTAGTAAGATCTTAATTGCTGGCTTATATAGAGCATAACTCGATTTTGTGCCCTAAACTGGAAATGCAGAGTCTTGGTTCGACCCGGAGATGGTGGTTGAATCTGACTGTGAGGATGATTTTCATAGTGTTCAAGATGGTAAGTCATCCGCCTTGTTAGAACTTTGTAGTCATTGCATTGTTTGGGCAGGAAGATTTCTAATCAATGTTATATATATATAATTTCAAAATGTGCAGTTTTTTCGCAAAATGGATCTTTTTCAACTGGGGTTTCTCCAAGGTTTTCTGATTTTGTGTATCACAATGGCAATGCTGCTTCTGACCTCTCCGAGAAACATGAACAGCCAAATGGAAGTGAAGAACCAAGTGTTGTCAAAGAGGGTGTTGTAAAGAGAAACTTTTCAGCAGATTCTCAACTTAAGTCCAATTCTCAAAATGAGATGGATGACCCAAGTCTTAATGATAAAACACCCCGAAGCATGGATGGTGGTGCTAGGGTTGAAACAGGAATTTTCCACAATTGTGGAAGACAAAATCCGTGTCTGCCTTGTCTTGCTTGTGTTGCCTCTTCGGATGAAAAGAAAAAGTCTGTAAACCCGATCTCACCACGGAGCCGGAAAAAATCATCCCTAACCCAGATGTTATCTTTTAAATGGAGAGAAACAAATTCAAGTTCTGCATTATGTAAGCTCTTTTACCTTGTATATACTGTTAATGGCAGCCCATGTGTGAATTTGGCTACTTTTCTTGCATAAACTACTTTCGAAATGTTAAAAGGATTTTGAGATTAAAATGTTGGACTGAGATGAGTGTAACAACAGGTTAGGGTTCATTTAGCTGAGGCCAACTTGTTAGGGACTGTGGCATAGTTGTAGCAGCAGCAGTAGTTGTTGTAATCAACCTTGAACTTATGGAATCGTATATTAAGAGAATAAACCATTATATTAGGTAATATGCATTAAGTAGAATATAAAGAATGTCGTATGCTGGTACTTCATTTTGAGTTGATCGTCATATTTGTGACCCACACATAAAAGCTGTAACTTGTCTAAGCGTACATTGAATCATAGACGACAATTGAAGGTGTTGATTGTATCTACATAGTGCTACAAGCTACAACTGGATTCACTTTAATTGTTTTATGTTACTGACTTGTCTGCTTTTCATTCTCCAGTGTCACCAAAGACTGTTCTGCAAAGACCAATAGCTGGTTCTCAAATTCCTTGTAGCCCGTTGGGACGGAAAATGGCCAACTGCTGGTCATCCGTTGAGCCAAATACTTTCAAGATCCGTGGTAAAAATTTCTTCAGGTAAGAGAATACTACTGATGAGGGACTCGATCTGTGAGAATTTTTTTTCTTGACAAGATCTGTGACATATGACTATAATAATAGGCATTTCTACGACTCTGTCCATTTCTTTTCGAGTATATTCCACGTTTATTTTGCTCTATTGAATATTAAGTTCAATCCCTCTTAATTCTTTGACAGGGATAAGAAGAAAGACTTTGCTTTAAACTGTGCTGCATTTTATCCTTTTGGTGCTGATTTATTCTTATCACCACGGAAAATTGATCATATTGCACGTTTTGTGGAACTTCCAGCCATCGATTCATCCAGTGAAGTTCCATCCATTCTTGTTGTAAATCTTCAGGTATTAGGATGCCACTATTTTTTTCTTCACATTGTTATATCAGTGTAAACTTCGAAGCACTGTTGAAGTATCTTGTCTCAATTGATGCAAAATCATATCTTCCTCAGATATTAGATTTATTTTTTGTTGCTCAGATTCGGAATTTAAAACCTGCCCCAGAGAAGATTCTGGCAGTAATTTTTTTTGGAATTCATACTGTTCTTACATCTCAGATACCGTTGTACCCTCCTGCAATCTTCCAAAATGAATATGATGGAGAAGGGATGAATTTTGTTCTCTACTTCAAACTTTCAGAAAATTACTCAACGGAAATGCCAGTCCAATTTCAAGAAAATCTCCAGGTATGATGGTGAATTTTCTTTACACACTTTGTGATTTCTTAACTCACGTCCTCAACATGAATTCTATTTGGTACGTTAATCTAGAAACTCTGTACAGCTACTATCATTACAGTTCTTTCTTTTGACTTGGTTATATCTAGCCTCTGAAAATAGCGAACTCTGAATCCACCTTCAATGAGACCAGTGGTGGAACCAGAATTTGAAGCTTATTCTGAATTCTAAAGTCTTTAAGTTATTGGGTTCTAAATTAATAATTTGGAAATATGCAATGGATTTTTAAGTTTAATGTTAAAGTTCAAACCAAAGTTACTGGGTTTGGCCGAACCCCTAGCCAATACTCTCCCTCTATCCCTGCATGAGTAAAAGATGATATGTTGTATCGCATATAAACTACATCACCTTCTAACATCTATGGAAAGATGATGGTTTCAATAGTACTTATCAAATAACAAAAGTAAGCACTGAACCAAAGCGCCAGGAAGCATCCATTGTCAAGTAATTAAAATATATAGTAGTCAAAATTTCCGATGAAGTGATGTCTCTTAACACCCCCTTTGCTCAATGTGGGTCTGCCCCTGGTTGTGGTGCCTGGACAAAAGAATATTCAAACAAATCTTTCCAATCACATTTTCTTGATGCATATAGATTGACAGCTTATACTTTTTACCTTTTTATAAGGACAATCACTCCTTTTGTGTACAAACATTCATGTATTTGGCATGTAAAATCAAACATATTTCCTTTGTGTTCATACTGAAATTTTTAATGTTGGCTTTTGTAGGGAGAAAACTATTTTGAGATAGATTTGGACATTCACAGATTCAATTATCTCGCAAGAAAAGGAGTGGAATCATTTAAAGACAGATTGAAAAACTGTGTCCTTGACTTCGGTCTGACAATTCAGGTAGCTAGCTATTAACATTTCTAAGTTTGGATTTGATTACCTCTTGAAGACTTGTATCTGATATTACTTGGTAAAATGTGGTACAGGGAAACAAGGCAGAGGATTTACCAGAAAATATGTTGTGTTGTATTAGAATGAATGAGATCGACTATGCCAAGTATCACCAACTTGGCTTCTAAACCATGGCATACTATAGGGAATTGTCTCTTCCCTTCTATTAAATTAAATTTTTCATCTGAAATGTATAGCCATAGGCCATTTTTCGGTCCTATCATGTAATGTTATGCTAACGCAGTGAATGAAGAAGAATGTTTCTTCAATATTTGGTGTTACAGATCCCATATTGTAGCATTTTGGAAACATGTTCTCAACTCTTCATGAAGATTTTGCTTACTAGATCCAACTTTGTCCATTCGATTCATTTCATTGAATGAAACAAGGAAATTGACAAATAATTTCATCATTGTGTATTCATGATTCATGCTTGGTTTCAAATTCAATTTAACGCTATAACAAATGAAACATGAATATATGGCTATGAATTTTTAGGAGACGGGAGTTTTAGCGCATCGTCCAAAAATGGCAATAAAAGAACACCTCGGTGTCTTACTTTGGGATGCTTTCTCATTTGTTTCCATTCCGACAGAATTGGTAGCAACATTTGATGTTCCATGAACCGTTGTTGTTGTTGTCGGTGTTGGTGGCTCGCGTCCCGCGGGTCTATTGTCCCAAATGTGTCCGGATGATCCTTGTCGCCGGAATGAGTATGCTGATCTCTCTAATGTAGTCATGAATTTATTTATCAGAAAAAGTTGGGATGTTTGATAGAATATTTCTGTCTGTTTTTATGGGTTTATGTTTATAACTTCATTAGTTTTTCTTAATCTAATTTAACGATTTTTTGTGGGCTATTCTATCTTTACACCCGTTTTCCCCTGCTTTATCTCTGTGCTTGGCACTTGGCATATTCTTGCACAGTTTTTTCCCCCCATGTTTTGTAGTATGAAATAATTTAGCAGATCTTGCACAATTAGATTGGGGGCACATGGGCATTCTTTTATCCTAAGTTGAGTCTAATCCATTTTATCTTTTATCTATTTTTCTGTATTTGCAATTACTATGTTTTTTTAACCAAAAGTGATGGGTATTAAGAATGTTGATACTTTCTATGATTCTAAGAAGCGAGCGAGACATTAATGTGACCAGTTGCGATTTTAATTTGTAGTTTAAAGCCAAAAATAAATTGGAAGCCTAGTTTTTAATTTTTTTATAATATACCAAATTGGTTTTAAGCGAAAGTTAAATTTAAAAATTGACAAAAAAAGAAGAAGAAAGAAACATTCTTTTAATGTTTCGAAACAAGCTAAAAGAAATACACAATATAATTTATTTCTTTGAAGGCCTAAGATGGATGTCTCATTTTTAAAAGGCATTGAACTGCCTGCCCCTGATTCATTCAAGTGCACAATTGCATTTTGCTTGAGTTATATGTCATGATACACATTATGTGTTGAGCTAAAAGAAGCAGAAAATGCATGTATAGATTTCTAGTTTTCTATCATGAACAAACATTACAGCTCTTCCTGCAATGACCTACATATTGTTCAGTGCCAACCATGTATAAAGGATTTCTATCACATTCCCCAGTAGCAGCCCAACTGGAGCATTCAGGATGCGCATCGATACACTTCTCAGCTGATGGAATACTGTCATAGGACCTTACATGAATCCACTTTGTAGCAGACCACTTCTCACCTTCAATCACTGGGCAACTTCCGTGCAAGCTCAAACGATCAGTTGTTGCATTAATATGTAGATTGAAAAACAACAACGCATCGCCTTTCCTTGGTTTTACTGCAAAGTTATGTCAGAATAAGTCTAGTCTCACTTAATTTGTGACACTTCGTATTACAGTATAGGTTAAACTGGATCTAGTATTTTCAATATCGAACACAAATATATAGTGAAATTCACTACAATTTCAACGAATATGCTGATGGACACCGACTAGTCTACAGACTTAACATTAAAATTCACAGAACCTGCATAGCCATCTTTAGCACAATTAGACCAATCATCACCCTTTGGCTGAGAATCTGCAGCCTGTAGTTTTAGAAGAAAGGCAAATTTTCGTCTCAAGTAGTTGGAAGCGAAAAAACAGGAAAATCATACAAAATTGGAATTACCTCTGATCTAGGAAAAACTGTTTCTCCACCCTTATCAACATCTGATAAATACATAAGGACAGTAGCCAAACGATGACCGCCTATCTCTTTATTAATTTTGTCCATAAAATAATCAAAATGTGGCTCGTATTTTTGCCCATGTTCGTAATGCAATATCTGCATTGGTTCTCCATTCTCTGATTGACAAGTTTGCGTAAAAATAAGAATTTATAGAGATGAAGCCTATCAATGTCATAGAGGTAGTACTAAAGTACCTTGAGGGAGAAATGTCCAGGCAGCTATTCTGGCTTCCACATTAGCAACAACTTCATCCTTTAATAAAGATCAACAAAAGTTTCAACACTAATAAAGTAGTGAAAATGAAATTGCAGCATAGAAAAGAGGTATAGCTCATGAACCTGAGCTTTGTTGAGAAACGTGCCACTACTTGTCCGATATTCACTCTCTATGCTCTTCCCGGTTTCAAGGTCAGTTACCATGGATTTCTCCAGATGATCTTTAGCCTTCTCGTACAGATTCACCAAAGCCAATATGATTCAAAGGCAAAAAAATTCAGAAGTGAAATAGTTTGCAGATGATTAGGGCTTGAATATATATACATATAGAAGACACTAACTTCACATCCAAATTCCAATGATATATAGAAGCTAAACACTTGGTTAGCTAGTGTAATCTCACAAGTGAAGTCTAGAGAAAATGGTGCGTAAGCAGAACTTGTAAACATAGAAAAGATATTTCAGAAAGACCCTCGACTTAAGTAATAGTACAATGTTTATAAGAAATTATTTTGTCTTTTAACTACGCAAAATGACCTTTACTTGCATTAACTAAAACTCCCACATTTCAGAATGTAAGAGAGGGAACAGAGTAAGAAAAAGGGGGGAAAAAAGGCTAACCAGAGAGATGAAATGATCACACTCTTCATTTGTCAAAAAATTCCTATAAATAAAAACTCTGCATAAATTCAAAATCATTATCAGGGCTCCATAACATAAATCTATATTCATCGCAATCCTCAGGAAATCAGCCATATATAAAATTATATAAACAAACCTGGGGTGCCATGAAATTTGAGTTACCCTTGTTGGATCAATTGGAGTCGACAAGGAATTAGTCGTCAATTTCAAAATCGACGTTTTCCTGAAAGGAAAAAAAAAACATTCATCAAAGCTGTAACCAGTAAAGAGGAAGAGGGAAACTGGATATAGAATCAGTACATTTCTTTGTTGCCATTCCATAAGGAAGATTGACGTGAAGAATGAGGAAAAACGGCAATGAAACAGAGGGAGAATAGAAGAATAACATGAAGACAACAATCCATCAAACAACACAGAGTGTTACACCTAAGTCGTCTTTCTTCTTGATTTCAATTTTTTTCGATAAGAAAAGTGACGTTGTGAGATAATTAATCCTTAATGATCATATGAGAAATCTAACTCAAAAGTAAATTAGTTTTCATCGGAGAAATCTTTAGTGGATTACTTTCATTTTCTATTGTTAGATTAAGGTAAGAAACTTTTACTGCCAGTGTACAATGAGAAAACATTGAAGATACAAAAGGAAAATACTTTGTGCCTATCACTGACTTCATTCTGTTTTTTTTTTTGGAAAAAAATATTTAAGTTTTTTATACTGCAAATTGCAAACAGTCAAATATTACTTGAATTAGTATTAACTATTAGTCTGTCCAAATATATTGACTTTACATGTTTTTAAAAAACTATAAACAAAACAATCATTTTATTATATTATTATTTGAATATAATAAATATAATATCTTAAAAAGTATAATAAAGAATTTATTATAATTAATAATAAGAATTAATTAAAAACTAAATGAAAAATTATTCATTCATTTTATGAAGTAAACAAATATTGTAATTGACTATGATTGAACAGAAAGAAAGAGTAACTCCGTTTTTCCATTTTCTATCAAGCAATAAATACACTACCGGCGTGGATGATATAGAGTATTTATTGGACCTAACACTGTGAATTAATTACCCTAAAGAAAAAAATTGTAATTGACTGATCGGTGAAATTTGATTCTAAAAATTATGTTTTGGTGATTTTTCCAATTTATCAACATTACGATAAATTCACGATTCTAAACACTAAAAAGATGATCTTAACTATCATTTCTTGTAATGTGATGAAACTTATAACATAATTTTTGTACATCTATTTAAAACTTTTACATATTCATGAGGTAATTTTGTACATTTCGAAATATTTTATCCGTCCTTATATTAAGACGACAATTATACAACTAGTTTATTTCGATTTTCTATTACAAGTACTAACTACATATGCCTATAAAATTTGGGAAAACACTAAATTAGAACTTTGGGAAGACACTTTTTTCTCTGTTATTAGCAGCCCGTTGTCACTTTCTTGCTTGCAAATTCAGATTTTGTAGTCACTGTTCCATCATTTCCAGCCAAAGCCATGTACTTATCCTTCCTAGTAAAATTGGTGCACTCATACGATAAAGTTGCGGCGATCGTCCTCTGTATATAATTTGCCACATCATGGCTTGATTTTCCAGCTTTACAAGTCAATTCATATGGCCATTTGTTCAAAAAATTCACCTCATATGATGGGCTAGGATTCATGAAGAAATAAAAAGGGTCCATTCCTTTCCAACCCCTAGCCGTCGTGCCATGGAACATGCTCATTTTATTACACATCGCCACGGGGACAAGCTCGTTGGTTAATTCCGCGAATAAGGCCGAAAATCTCAATAAAAATGGTTCTCTACATGTTGTTCCTTCAGGACATATAACCAAATCACCTTCTTCTAAAAGTTTTTTGATCATGTTAGCGTCCGTTACACGGTCACGGCTAAGACGGACCGTTTTAATAGGTGAAATAATCTCAGAGAGTCGTGACAACGAGTAAGTGACAGCTGGGATGGGCCTACCTAGGGCCGTTGAGAGGAAAATTGGGTCAAGAAGGGTTCGATGAGAGCAAATAAATAGGACACCGGTTCGGCCTGTGGATTTTCGGGCCGGAGGAGGTGGGTTCCCTTTAATTATAACTCGAACCCCAAGGGCCCAAAAGGCGTAATAGACTAAAGGCATCGGTAAAAGCGCACCCGCGGCTATGCGTAAACATGCTAAGAGGAAACCAACAGGGATCCAAAGAATAATCATGAGTGCCATTAAAGGGCTTGGTTTTTGAACAAGTCGGCCATCATGAAAAACAATGGGCTTTGGTAACTTATCTTGGCTCATGGGCTTCACATCAGGCTCAGGTGGTACTATGTAACTTTCCTGCAAAAGGTAATAAGAGAAGAGTTTGTGTTATTTTCGATCTAAGTTATGTGCATCGATAATGTGTACTTTATATATTATTTGTTATTTTGAATTTAAAGTTTCTGTTAAGAATGAAGAAGTACTTATTACTCTATCATAATTTTTATTGATATTAGTGTAATTTGATATAAATAAACAAATTACTCTTTTTGTTTCCTTTTTACCTAATCTTATATAGTGAAAATAAACTTGTTTTCTTTTATCTATCAGCTTTATCTCAATTACGAGAGAATTATTTCTTACTTATTGTTAAGTAATCATTTCTCAAACTTATTGGAATATTAGAAATCATTTTTTTAAAAGCAGAACTAATAATCAATGTTGTCTTGAGAGTAAAGGAAAATGCATGATTGACAAGTAAAAAAGAACGGATGGGAGGGAGTACAACTTTCATCAAAATAATACTCCCTTTAATAAAAAATAAATGAATTTTTAAGATAGTAAATTAATAACTGATATTAATCAAAAAATAATTTATCAATATCATCCTTTTGCATAATATATTTTTGACTGGAAAGAATAGTACTCATAAAAGTTTACCTAATAACTACTACGTACCTTCTTGTGACTTTTTCTGTTTAAAATGTTTTACACCACACACAAATGCATTGAAAAACTTACTATTTCACACTGAATGATTAGATACAAAATTTTATGAATGATTGGACACAAATTTGAAATTGAAAAACTATTGCGTTACATATGCATGCCAATTCTATGAAAACAAGAGCATGCCATAAAGGATATAATAAGTTTTTTTTTAAAAAAAAATAATATAAAAACTTATCACTTAATTAAGAATAGACTAAAACGAAAAGAATATCTCAGATAAAATTTACAAACCTTGCATAAATTCATGAATGGAAAATCAGTTTTGCGATCACCAAGTCCAATATGAGGTGTAAATTTAGAACCAAAAGCCTTTAGAAGTGTCTTAGCCTTGTTATTACCAACAAGAACTCCACATTCATTAACAAATCCAGTAGCTCTTCCTTTATATGTACATATTTCTGTCCCAATAACAATATCAACACTTAAATATTCCTTCAAAAATGGTTCAACCATAACCCTAGGATTCGCCGTAAGAACACACCTTTTCCCACACGATGAAAATACACGCCATGTCTCAGGATGCAAATCACTCGAATAAAACTTTGGTAGAACAGCTCGTGCCACGGATTCTATATCAGATACTTTCATACCAGCAAATGTTGCAAAGACTAGGACTCTAATCCCCGCGGATTCAGAGATGAAATAGTATAAAAAGCCAGCCAACGGAGATGCTAAGATTAAAAAAATAAGCCTAGAAATACCACCAACTTCAAAAGCAACAAGTGCAAAATAAAGAAAAGAGCTACGTCCAACTAGTAATGTTCCATCCATGTCTGCTACTACTGTTTGATCTTCACGTCCCTTTGATTCACATTGTTGAATTGTTGGAAATCTTTTTGAATCTTTTTTAGCCATTGGCTTTGAGTTTGTGTTAAGTGGTAACTAATTAATTAAAGAGTGTTAAGTTGGATTGTCTTTCTTGCAGCTTAGATATATACTAGTTTGTTACGGTAAAAACAAGCTTGCGTTCCCTATGAGGACAAATATTTAGCGTGAGTTCCTAAATGGTTTTCACTTTGAAATTTCCGAGATGGTTAATGTCACTTTTTCATACGCAAAATACTTTGTTATATTTCGCGTCTCAAAATTAAATTAGATTAATATTTGAAAAACACAATTCAAAATTTTCTATATTAATATGATATATTAATATGATGAGAAAAAAATTTAAAATATACGTCAGGGTTAAATCTCAAAAATTTTCTATTAAAGTGCACAGAAATAGATGTTCATTTTTTAAGAATAAAAAAAAATATTTTTGAATTTAATTCTATATATTAATTAAAGTCATTTTAAGTTTTAAAAAAAAAAGAGATGAAAGAATTGGAAAATATTTTATTTTCGTAGCAAATACTCCAAGGTGAGGCACAATATTCTTGAAACGTCCATCTTAATGAGATGCTATAAATAAAGTAGTAGTTGAAGAATTGACTATTTGTACTATAACCATCTTTGACGAACTCGCCAGTATTTGTCAGCTTCCGGCCTTAAAACAAAATGCATTATGCACATGTTTTCTTTCTTCATTTTATATGAAACTCTACCAATAAGTATACATAAATGAAAGACTATTTGTACGATAACCATCTTTGACGAACTCGCCAGTATTTGTCAGCTTCCGGCCTTAAAACAAAATGCATTATGCAACATGTTTTCTTTCTTCATTTTATCTGAAACTCTACCAATAAGTATACATTTTTAAATGAAAGGCAATTTTTAAAAAATATTTCCCTATCCTATTAAAACATGTATTTATTAACGTTAATTTTCGACTTAAAAATACTTGAATCTTATACTTATTGGACCCTAATTACCTAACGTTAGTCCTTTTTTTTTTCTTGAATATATAATTATGAGACGACACGTGTGGTGTAATGAATTTTATAAGTAATCTGTTACCATTCATCTCATAAACTAACTTTTAGAATGAATGTGCGATAGCGGGTAGATAGCAGCTAGGGCGTTGCCATATCTTAATAAATGTTTGACTGATATAATCCAACAGAAGACAAGAGGTAACAGGTTGCACCCAATGCTAAGTTCATCTATGATAGGATTCATTGTATCTTATTCTTTCATATTTAGCTTTTGAATGACGACACGTGAGTTTATTTCGAAGAAGGTTCAAAATCAACATGCATTAATGTCTCTTTGAAATCAAATACTACCTACGCACATATCATTAAATATTTGTTTGACTGTAAAGTTAATCATATTTTGAAAATAAAATTGTAACTTCAAAATCTACTGTCAAACAGAAGCTCTAAGAAAGTGTGTGATTCGCTTGTTCCATGTATATCTAAGAAAATGCATTTTTGGAGAAAAGAGTGTGTATATGATGATTCGTCTGCACATTGAAGAAAGAAATTGGTTCCACTTTAATCCGGTACCTAGACTGCACAACCCTGAACAGAATGTCGGCATCCAACTCAAGATAATTTACTGTTTTTGAGGGAAAAGCCAAATGCATCTTATAACAATATTATTAACCCAATACCCAAAACAAATAGATTTTTCTTCCATCAGTTTTTGGAAAGAAAAATATCCAAAACCTTGTAGCTAGCTAGCATGTCCAGTCAAAGCAACACTGACATATTATTAGCTAGAAAACGACACTAATTCCACATTGCAAAACATGTAACGCAAATGTTAAGTTAAATTGGATTCCATCTGTGCTCGACTAATTCAAATTTGTGCCGCACTCTCTATTAAAAACTTCTGGTAAAAGAAAAGAACAACTTCATCTAATGTTGCGTTACTTTAGAAACAAGAGGAGAAGGAAGTTTTTATAGGAAAAGTTCTTGTGTTGTCTTTGTCTTGTGCTCTGTAAAAGGGTGTCCTGGAAAGTGGTTAAAACACCTCAAACGAAGTATCTAATTAACAGAATAAAAGAAAAGGCAAAATTTATTCTGCTACTTTTATATTCCTTTCACTTTTTCTGAAAGTATTGACATGAAAAGGAAACCCCATTTTCAGGAGATTCCAATGCCTTTATCTTTTTGTAAGTTTCTATAGAAAAACAGTTAAAAGAAGAACTACTACATGTATACTCCTGGATTCTCTAGTACTATAGTAAAAGATAATTGTAAAGTGAAATAAATATTTCTTTAGGAACATCAAAGTGACACCTACAAAATCACCCTCCAAAAATTTATTTAGAAAAATTCAAAATCTAAATAAGGACCAGATGATGACCTATCAGAATCAGAAGCAGCTTTCTCGTTTGCATGAGACGATGACTTGGTCGATTGTTTAAAAAATGTAAGATCAACAGGTTGAGGGATTTCTGGAGGATGAGTACTTCGGATGAGAGCCCAGTTAACGTTTTCAAAGAAAGGATGTTGTTTTATCTCCGTGGCACCTCGTTTAAATCCTAATCTTTTTTGAGGATCCTTCACAAGTAGACCTCGGATCAAATCCTTTGCAGCAAAACTAACTGTGGATCCCTCGGGAAATTTAAGAGGTTGACCAACAACGTTAAACAATGTCTCTCTATTTCCATTGCCTTTAAATGGTGTCTTCCCATGAAGTAACTCGTACAGAAATATCCCAAATGTCCACCAATCAACAGCACTACCATGACCATCTCCTCTAATTATTTCTGGGGCTAAATATTCATGGGTTCCAACAAAGGACATGGACCGAGCTGTAGTTGGCTCTGCAACCAGTACGGGCAGTGAATCAGAAGAAACCATGGTTGCACGATCACCCCTTGTTTTCGTTGTTTTATTGCTGAAGAGGCGAGGCTTAAAACATGAAGGTGTAAAGCAAGAAGGCTCCACACAAACAGGTAATTTGCATGCTGGATCAATGCAAGATGGCTGGATACAATATGCAGAGATAGCACAAGAAGGTTCATCACTTGATCTAACAAGGGTAGGATTGACACAACATCTCAATGATAGATCAAAATCCGACAACATTATATGGCCATCTTCCCTCACCAACACATTTTCAGGCTTTAGATCTCTGTATATAACTCCCATCATGTGTAAATACTCGAGGGCAAGCAACACCTCTGATGCATAAAACCTGCCGCTCAAAAAAGGAAACAAAAATCTTCAAAATTTTAGACAGGAAATATATATTGAAAGTTCCAAACCAAAACTAAGACCAAATAATATACACTATTGCTCGGCATTAAGATTCAAATGATTTATCAAAAATAAAGACAAAAAAGGCCTAGCGCCAAGTTAGAATAGATCATGCTTAAATAGTTCTAGTAAATTACAATTTTCTAAATTTCAACTTGGAATCATGGATTCATGAAAGCAAAGTGAATAGTGGGGGGTGTTAATACTATGTTCTTTTAGGATTTGAAACTGGGGATTGAGATACAATGAGCAATCACCATAAATATTCCTCACAAACACTACACAGGAAATTCAAGAAAAATCAGCAAGCCAGATGGGTGATGAAGTGACTAGCAGCAGGGGTTTACGTTTATCAAACAGCCTCTAGCAACATAATACACTTAATCAATACACCGGTGGCGCTACTTCAAACAAAGAAGCAATTATATCTTTTGATAGCTAATGAGTTAGAGATGAAATAGAGTATTCATCTCTTAACTAGTGAAACATATAAATTGAAAACTTTAGTACATATGCAGTAAAATTGCCAAACCACACCAGTTGAAAAACAGAACATAGTATAAAAGACAAACCTTGCTGCTTGTTCTGTAAAATGCTTCCCGGGCTGGCGCTGCCTGAGCAAATGAAGATCTCCGCCACTGCAGAACTCCATCAACAAGCACGAAAACTTGTCCGTTTCAAAATGTGAATAAAGTGTTGGTAGGAATGGATGGTCCAACAAACCCAAAATTTCCCTCTCAGTTTGAGCTCTCACCACCTTCTTCCTCCCAGCTAACATCCCTTTATCCATAACCTTCATTGCAAACAAGCATCCCATCCCTCTTAACTCCGCCAAATAAACGCTACCAATATCGCCAAATCCTAATTTTTTCAAAAGCCTAAAATGTGCCAAACCCAACTCCCCATCTTTCCCCTTCACACATTGTATTGCATCCCACCGAATATCGTTACCCTTATGAGGTTTCGATGGACAAATCCCCCTATAACTAACCTCGTTCGGGTCAGCACTGTTACAATAACTAACTGAACTAAAACTAGTATTCTCACTCTCAACAAATTCCACATTCTTGTCAACTCCAACATTCAAAGAATCCATCCCTTTTACCTCAAAACCACCATCACTCAACTTACTTCCTACACTATTATTCTCAGACAAGGTAAAACTAGTGCTACAAAGTTCAATGCTAGTACTATTAGTATTGCTAACACTAAGTTCTTGAAAACTGACCTTAAGAGAAGTGGCATCAGTGTCTATACTATCATTGGCTTCTCTATTCATCATGAATGAAAGGTGTTTGATAAAATGCCTGAAAGAGGTGAGATTTGGGGTTTAAAGAAAAAATGAATGATGGTCAAATGGGTTTTTTGTTGACGCCGAGGTAGTCAAAGAGAAATGAGAGAACTGAAAAAAGTTATTCAAATTTGAATGTATTTTACAATATCCTAGAAATCAAACAGCTTAGAGACAAAATATATAGAACACCAGTTATAAGTTATAGTTATATATATACACCCACTCTATTTAATATTAGAGTGATTTATGTTGGGAGTAACAGGGATTACAAAAGCCTAGAACATCTTTTTAATATAAATATATCCAACTCACAATTTTTAATGCCATATGACCTATAATAAGTCTGTCACTCTTTGTTGCAACTTAAGACCAATGTGGGCCAATCAGGCCTTCTTCAATTTCTATTGGGTCTTTTTTTTTTTTTTTAAATAAAGTACAGAAATCTCATAGTTAAATATACCATATTTGAAAAGTTTTTCTAATTATAAAAATTTCAGAATTTTATCGTTCTCATATATATTTTTTAGTTATCTAATATATTACAGATGATACATAATTTAATTGGAGAGATGTATCCGAGAGACGATGGATGCATAAGGGTAACAAATGTATTTAAAAAGGAATTTTTGTAATTTTTTTAAATGGTAAATTTTTTTAAATAGTATGATATCTTTTAATATAAATTTTAAAAGTCCCATGTTCAAATTCAACAGTCGTAATTTCCATTCTAATGCCATTGGTCAGGCTACTAAGTGAATACAAATATTTACCTATTCATTTGATACAATTTTTAAATTCACTTGTTTCTAACTATGCTCAAAATAACACTTGTTTGTTCGCCATATTCAAATTGTGAAATCACTCTCCTACATATAATATTTCTTACTATTACACTAATATACAAAATAGAGAACGGTAAAACACTCAAGCAAAAGAACGATAAAATGGTTAGGTTGTCAACAATAAAAGCTACTCCCTTGCTGAAACTAATATGGTGCCGTTTGAATATCGAGAATTAATTTCTCAATTTTGAATTAGAATTTTAAAAATAGGATTTATATTTTTAAGTTACAGTAATTAATATTTAAAGCATTTTCAAAGGTATATAAAAATAATTATCGTCAAAAGAAAAATTTATCTAATTTTTAAAATTCAAATAGTGTTAGATAAATCGAAATGGGAAAAAATAGTTATCAATTTTGAATGTATTGATAAAGAAATGTTATGAAGCAAAGAGTGAAGACGCGCATTGAATTAATGATTGGTTTAATTGGGAGTCAAACGGCGCTGATGCTATAAGGAGATGGGGATCCACTAGGCTTTGCTGCTCCTAACAGACACATATTTATTTATTAAAAATTACTATAACCTTAATAACTATACTACTAGCTACTACTTACTAGCTTACTAGTACAATTAATTAAGCAAGTTAAGTTAGAAATTAGTTGAAGCATCAAATATTAGCCCCACTTTAATTATTATAATATTACTGTACAATTTACATGAGACATTTTGTGGCAGTGTAGCTTTAGGTAACAGTACGAACGCATTCACCGTCATCTGAATGAAATTTATCGCACATAGTAAAATTAAACACATGCATTCATATTGTCACAGAAATATAATTGTGAGTCCGCAACACTCTCGTCCTAGAAGCGAAAGGGGATAGAGAGCATTTATACGAAAAATATTTATTCAGACTCGATCCATAATTTTTAGCCACAATTATGTATTAATCATAGTAAATTGACATGGTTTGATGAACGAATATCCGCCCGAGTATCCTTATTTGCACCACTGCTAAAAAGCCAGATTGATCAACTTCAGCGCTGTATAGTGGTCCATATGTTAGGTGTATGCAGAGGCAGAGGCAGAAAGAACAAAGAGGTTATTAAAATCTTTTTTATTGAAAAATTAAATTATATATACACGAACAAATTTAATAATATGATTCAAAATTCAAATTGCTCGTGGTTTTGTACAATATATATATATATACAGTTTTTTAAAAAGCATCTTCATTTCCTAATTCCTAATATTTATTCTCTCATGCATGTCTAGAAATAGAAAGTCCATGTCTTTCACTTGTTACTATAGACAATATATACACTCCAATTAATATGTAAAAAAGTGGTATAAAGAAGAGGTGGAAGTAAAAGCTAGTATAAGATAGATTTTCATTTGGTTGGTAAGGAAGTTAATGAGAAGGGAGTCAATTCATTTCCACATGACACATGTTAAACAATACTTTAAGAGGTAAGTATTGGAAAAAATAATAATATAAAATTGAATGCTCAATTATTTGAACTTTGAAGTAACATAATGAGATTCTATATCCTTTCCCGCTACTCCGGAATACAAAAAAATAATAATATAGGAGGTAAGGTAATACACACACATCTCTCGTGATTTCATTAATACTATAAACCTCTCGTTTTATAAACTTCTTTTATATGAGTTTGGATATTTATATAAATATATATAAGTTTTTGAATTTTGTTGAAAAATAGTTTTCAGAATTTAAAGTTGTGTTTGGGGATATGTATTTAATTTGAAGCTTTGTGAATAGAACTAAAATTTCACCCCAAAACTTATATCACTTTATGGAACTTGAATATTATTTGGATATAGATAATTAAAAAACTAACCAAATTTTATGGACAAAAGGTGTAGTCTTTTTTTTAAAATAAAAAAATCTATGGTCAAACGGAAGCAATCATTTTATGAATGTAAGGTTTATGTGTTAATGGTGTAAAATATATGCAAACATTCACGTCACTTATTATGTAATTAGAGAACTCTTAATTAAGCACTTGGTAAACATTAATTGTAGTCCGATAAGAACTTAGTAACTATAATTAACATATTATAAGATGTTAAATTTCACTTATAGTACCATAAATGAATCTTTACCAATATTAGTGTATATAACTCAAATCATAATTTCTACTTACAAATGAGACAAATCTAATTAATTAACTTTTGTAAATGTCTTCGGAATCAATCCAATCGACATTCATTCATCCAATTTCTTGAATTAATTTTTGCCTTATAAATAGTAGTAATAAATAAAAATGAAACAGAGAAATAATACAAGAAAATATGTTAGGCTACAAAAAGAAATACAGGAATATTCTTAATTATTTGTTTTCATTTTCATTTTATTTTTTTATTTTTTTTGGTTTAAAAGGAGCAGAGCTTTATTTTTATTTATATAACAGAGGTTACAAAGTCCCAACTTGTGGATGCGCCGCAACACAACTGTTGTTTTACTCACCATTAGTTGTTAATCAAGGGATAAGAAAATTGATTAGTGGTATTAATTAGGTATGCAAGGATAAAATCCATCTATAATTCAAAAATAATTGCAAGACACGTAGTTTTGTTACGCAACTGAAAGAAAGAAAACTGAAAATTAAACAGAAAATATATAGATAAACTTGTCCATTTTATAAGTTGCAAAATAGTTTTTGTACACAAAAAGTGGAAGAGTTTTCTTTATTATTGATACTTGAAACAAAATTTGTGAAGATTTTTTCGCAAATACTTTTAGTATAAGCTTACATCAATAGTGAAAATATAGAGTTAATTTATTGTATGATTACTCAATTTTGAATAGTTCACTTAAAAAGTCTACTTAAAAATTTACTCAACTTTGTTTTATAAGTCAAAGGTCTTCGTGGTGGTTTTGATAATAACAATAACATATTAATTATGATCCTCGAACGGGTGAGAATAAAGTATATTTAGACTTAATCTTTAGCCTGCTTGATAGAGATATTACTGATTCGATAGAGAAATTATTTTCCATCGGCCTGCCTTGGGATTCTTTTCAGCATGTACTATAATCTTTTCGAGTTCGGAACCTAACTAAGCCACAAAAAAATAAAAGTAACCAAAATAAGCCACTATTTTAGAATGTAACTAAAATAAGCTCAGTGGAAGAAAAAATTCCACTTTATCCAATATTTCAAACGTTTTCGGTTAGTCCATAACGGGTGTATTTTAATATATAACGGAATTATTTCTTACACTTTATAAAATGTAAGTTTTTCTTACACTTTGTAAAGTGGAACTTTTTCATACACTTTATAAAGTGGAAGAAAAACTTACATTTTACAAAGAGGAATATTTTTCAAGTTTTTTCTCCTTATGATGTTTTTGTAATGTTTGTGATACAATTATATTGATTTGACATATCATAAAATAAAAAAATTAATAACCGATATCATATATTTCTTTCATCAATTTATAAAAGAATAGGGTATAAATAGTATTATTATGATTATAGTCGAAAAATACCGACTTCATTTATCACAAGGACAAGCAAATTTTGGAGATGATTATCTATAATGACGAATCGTTGATTGATTTTTTGAGAGTTCCAAATAATTACATAGATCAAATCAAGTTAACAATACTTGAAATCTATGTTAGAAAGGAGCCTAAAACTAGCCAACAATGTTCTTCTTTGTCGGTTGATGTTCATCCCCGAATAGAAAATCATAATAGCGTTGATGAATTTCCGATAACTCAATCTACTAATTTTCTAACATGAATCATTATCAAAATATTTTTACCGATCGATATGATTTTGATTTGAACGAAACTATCTATGAAAGTGACTGGTAATGCTCAATAATTATATTTCGATCAGTATTTGTTCATTTTGTCGATTATTTATTAATTTATATTATTATTATTATTATTATTATTATTATTATTATTATTATATTTTGTAGCGATTTACTTCAGCAAGATAGGAATATTGCTCCAAGTTATGGACTAGATATTTATTTTGGTCAGTCCTCACAGTTTGAAATGATGAAAAATGTTGGAACATTCTCAAATTTTCATGTCTCGCCTATTTTTATGTTAATGATTATCAGTATGTTCAACACTTGATTTTTTTATTTAAGTTAATTGCATGTGATATATATTTATATATTTTTTTACATATATAGGGAAAATATCTCAATTGTACGACAAACATTACAAAAGTATCATAAGGAGAACAAAACTTGAAAAATATTTCTCTTTGTAAAATGTAAGTTTTTCTTCCATTTTATAAAGTGTAAGAAAAAGTTCCACTTTACAAAGTGTAAGAAAAACTTACATTTTATAAAGTGTAAGAAATAGTTCCATTATATATTCAAATATACCCGTTGTGGACTAACGGAAAACGTTTATAATATTGGATAAAGTGGAATTTTTTCTTCCACTAAGCCTATTTTAGTTACTTCCTAAAATAGTGGCTTATTTTGGTTACTTATATTTTTTTATGGCTTATTTAAGTTCCGAACTCAATCTTTTCTTGATTCTTGACCTACCACGGGAAAAGTGGAAGAAGATGTGGATGAATTAAAGAACATAACTTATTTGACATTCTATTTGTAGTTTAAAAGCTACTCAATATAATTTCTTCTCCTTTTATTTATAAGTAGTATTATTTCTTAAAAGCAATTGAGTGCATCATTACACCTAATTAGTTAAATTCTACATCTGCCACCTCATTTTGTGTTAACTGGAAGAAAAATAATAGTACTAATTTAAGTGGTGAGGCAAGCTAGGTACACATCTAATATCGTCAAGGTTATTTAATTTCTTCTTCATAAAGGCTAGCTGTTAAACTTGAAGTAAAATCAAAGAAGGATTTGGACCACTTTCTATTAATTAATAATTAACATATATATATCCAAACTATTATAAATATGCATTCTTTAGCTCCTTGTATTTGTCAAAAAAAAAAATGGAAATTACGATGAATTTTTCACGGATATCTTTTGCTCTCCAACTCTTCTTTATATGCCACTTCATTACATCAGGTATTTTAGTCTTTGCCAAATCTCACTAATTAAGCACATTTAATCTTCAACTAATTAAAATATGCACTTTTGATTCTTTGCTTGTGAATATTTAGAAAAACTTCAAAATAATTAAATCAAATTGATTAATGAATTACTTATTTTTATGTTAAGATTCTGTTGTCGTTACTCTATATATATTTATTGAGGTAATATAATATAATATACTTTCAAAAATGCCCATAGACATACGTTTTATTTAGTTGATAATTAATGTGCTGAGTCATATATTACAAAGACCAAAAAATATATATATAAACAAATGGTCAAATCAAAATTTTTAGATAGGGAAATTATATTTTTTAATCCATTAACCAAACATGATAAAATAAATCAGAAATCCACTTATTTTTACGACAAACATTTCCTCCCATACCAAACACACCTATTGTTACACATAATTTATGCACAATTTTTGTGCAGGTAAACTAAGAGAGGTGGAGGGATGCAGTATTTATATTAATAACAAATGCTCCTTCCCTATCTGGCCAGCAACTGCCCCAAACACGGGCCATCCAGTTTTAGCAAACGGTGGTTTCTACCTTCCATCCGGCGGAGTTCGCCGAATTGGAGCCCCAGGAGACTGGAGTGGACGCATTTGGGCTCGAACTGGCTGCAATTTCAACGTTTCCACCAATCACAAACCGGCCTGTGAAACAGGCGATTGTGACGGAAAACTCGAATGTGAAGGAACTATAGGCCTTCCTCCAGCTACACTAATAGAAATGACAATACAATATGATAAAAAGCAGCCAAGTTTCTACGATGTAAGTTTAGTCGATGGATATAACCTCCCTGTTTCGGTAACAAATAAGCCTTCATCATCAAAATGCCTTATTAGAGGGTGCACCAAAAACTTGAAAGATACATGTCCACCTGAGCTTCAGGTACGTTAATATGTTTGAAGTGCATGACCATCTCATATACTGATATTATTATTTACTTAATTATGATTTTTTTAATAGGTTGTAAATGATGAAGGACAAGTGGTGGCGTGTAAAAGTGCTTGCTTGGCTTTCAATCTCGACTCGTTTTGTTGTAGGAACAAATATGGAAGTCCTGAAAAATGCAAGCCGAGTGTGTACTCAAGTTTGTTCAAGAAAGCTTGTCCCTCATACGTTAGTTATGCTTTCGACACGCCTTCGCCTGTACTCAGCTGTTCATCCGATCAATTTGTTATAACTTTCTGTCCAGATAAATGGGCCACTCAACATTTATCTGCTTCATAAATTATTTAGCTGCAATATTGTCATATGTACACGAAATAATTCTTCATTCTATATTCATAATAAAGAGTTCAAGTTATATGTGTCGTATCATGATCAGATTACCAATTCTGGTATCTGAGTCTAATCATTGAAAGCCCAAATTTTATGTAACTGGGCTTAATTGGTTCTTAGATCGACCCGACCCTTCTTTGAGGTTTATTGGTGTCGATCAATTTAGAATATTAAGTAATGTTCAATTTTGTTATGAAACAATTATAAAAACTACTTTCATTCAAGTACAAATTCAACTTCAAAAAACAGAGAAAAAATATCTTGAGAACTTTTATATTATTTTTATTCCAAAAAATATCACAAATACTCAATAAACTTAGTATCTCCTCTTTAATTTACGTTAGAATTTTTTGTAAACAAATTGATTCCTAATTGAAAAGGTACTAATTTTAGGAATCGATGACAATTTCTTTCCTTGTTGAAAAGGTTTTCCTGTTCTTCTTTTTATTTATTTATATATTTTCATAGTAGGAATAGAAGACAATTTGTTTGATTTTATAATTTAAAAACAGAATAGGATAAAAATAGAAACTTACCAATTATAATAGTTTGAACTATATTAATAATGTAAAGGGTTACAATTTTCATGAATATAATTCAAATCCTACTCCAATACGACTTGTGAAACTAATATATTTCCTTGTTCTACATGAACTTGGGCAATGACCACTATATATACACACCTTCAAGGATACCAAGTCACAAAATTAAGGTAGGGAAAACACAATGGGAGCATCATTGACTGAAGTAGGATCGAAGCTTGCTGGACTAATGTTCATATGGGGCACAATTCAACAACTGTTCCCTCAAATACTCTGCAAACGAATCGAATCCTACTGGAATCGACTCGAAAATTACTTCTATCCTCATGTTCAGATTACGATTGACGAACTCACCAATGGAAAAGTTAACAAAGTTTACAGACATGTCGACACTTATTTGGGTAGCAAGTCCGTCGACACTGGTGCTAAGTATCTCAAAGTTGAAAAACCCGAAAACAGCAGGTCTTTCTCTGTTATGTTGGACGAAGGAGAAGAAATCGTTGATGAATTCGAAGGAGCTACATTCTGCTGGCGCTCTCACATTGAAACGTTCGATGATAATTCTCAGGCGAGTAAAAAAAAAAACCAGCCTAGTCAGAAGAAAAGTTACACAATTATATTCAATAAGCAACATCGAGAGATTGTCACCGGAAAATACTTGAAACATGTGATTGAAGAAGGCAGGGCAATTGAGTTCAAGAATAAGAAGCAGAGGATTTATTGTAACGATAGTATGCCTTCTTGGTGGGCGTGTTTCAACTCAATGTGGAAGCATATCAATTTTGAGCACCCTGCAACTTTTGATACTCTGGCTATGGATCCTAAGAAGAAAGCGGAAATAATCAACGATCTCATTGCTTTCACCAAGGGAAAGGATTATTATTCCAAAGTTGGAAAGGCATGGAAGCGCGGTTATCTTCTTTATGGTCCACCAGGAACTGGAAAATCAACTATGATTGCAGCTATTGCAAATTACTTGAACTATGATATTTATGATCTTGAGCTAACTTCTGTTAAGGATAACTTAGGACTTAAGAAGTTGCTCATGGAAACAACAAGCAAGTCTATAATTGTCATCGAAGACATTGATTGTTCCGTCACTGGAAAGAGAAAGGAGGCAAAAAAGAATAAGAAGAAGAAGGATGACTCAGATTCGAATTCTGATTCAGACTCAGACTCAGACTCTGACTCTGACTCAGACTATGAAGGCAAAAAAAAACTCACACTATCAGGGTTGTTGAATTTCATTGATGGCATTTGGTCAGCTTGTGGTGAAGAGAGAATTATCATATTTACGACTAATCATGTGGACAAACTTGATCCAGCTTTGATACGTAGAGGACGCATGGATATGCACATTGAGATGTCGTATTGCAGATACGAAGCATTCAAAGTGTTGGCTAAGAATTACTTGGGCATTGATACACATCCTCTGTTTCAAGAGATTCAACCTTTACTAGAGGAAGTAAACATGAGTCCTTGTGATGTCGCGGAGACCTTGATACTCAAGAATACTTCGGGAGGGATTGAGATTTGCTTGAATAACTTGATTCTGGCTTTGAAAGATTCCAAGGAAAAGGCAATACAAGAGGCCAGGGAGAAGGAAAAACAAGATTCGGAACAAGTCAAGGAAGAAAAATCAAAGAAAAATAAAAAGTTAACAAAATTTTATGGCCGTTTTAAAAAGCTTTTCAGATGATGTTTTCATATTTTATCTTAGGTACTAGTAGTTTTATTATATTGTTATGTAGGAGTGTACTCAATTTTGTTTATTATGTGTTTATAATTCGTTGTTGTTTATAATTTTATAGTTTTCTTACTTGCAAATCAGTACAGTAAATTTTTGGATCCTTAATTATTTATCCTTAGATTTTCGCCTTCTGAAGGATTAGTTCATGATCCAAATAAAACTTTTCTGTTCATTACAGTGACAGCTGATGATTCTACATGACAAAAATCTTCTGAACGATTAGTTCATGATCCAAATAAAATTTTCTGTTCATTACAGTGACAGCTGATGATTCTACATGACAAAAATGATCAACAGAGAGCTTTAGCAATAATTTAAAGAGTATGTTTGGTTAGACAAACACAAGTGCGAAAATACAAAAGGAAAAGAGTACAACGTAACACCATCTTATTTTTTCTAGAACTAGAACTGATTGTCGGAAACAACCTCTTTACTCTCTACCCAACAAAGGTAGGGATAAGGTTTCCGTACACTGCACCCTCCCCGAAACCCAAACTAGGTGTGCTGTTATTGTTGTTGTATACAAGGAAAAAGTCTACCTCCCGACCCCCAAAGAGTGAAAAAAGAGTTAAGAATTAAAGGTAAAAACATCATTCAAACAGCTTTTTGAAACGGCTATAAGTTTTGATTAGTTTTGTGGAGGATTTTTTGTTCTTCTGGGAATTCAAGCTGGCCTTTCTCTTGGCCTTTTTCAAAACTTTGACTAAGCTTTCCAAGCAAATCTCAGGTTTTCCTGAAGCATTTTTGGGCATCAAGTTCTCAGCCACATCACAAGGACTCACGTCTACTTCCTCTAATAAACGTTGAATCTCTTGAAACAGAGGATGTGTTTCAATTCCCAAGTAATTCTTAGCCAACACTTTGAATGCTTCATATTTGCAATATGACATCTCAATGTGCATATCCATCCGTCCTCTACGTATCAGAGCTGGATCAAGTTTGTCAACATGATTAGTCGTAAATATAATAATTCTCTCTTGACCACAAGCTGACCATATTCCATCTATGAAATTCAAAAGCCCCGAAAGAGTGAGTTTGCTAGATTCGTTCTTGTCGTTCTTTTTCTCTGTAGTCGAGTCTGAATCTTCTTCCTCCTCCTTATTCGTTGTTTCCTTTTTCTTTTTCTTCTTTCTCTTGCCTGTGAGATCAATAGAACAATCGATATCTTCAATGACAATGATGGACTTGCTTGTTGTTTCCATGAGCAATTTCTTAAGCTCTGAGTTGTCCTTAACTGAGGTGAGCTCAAGATCATAAATATCATAATTCAAGTAATTCGCAATTGCTGCAATCATAGTTGATTTTCCAGTCCCTGGTGGACCATAAAGAAGGTAGCCGCGCTTCCACGCCTTTCCAACCTTGGAATAGTAGTCCTTCCCCTTGCTGAAAGCAACGAGATCATTGATTATTTCTTCCTTCTTCGTAGGATCCATAGCCAGTGTGTCAAATGTTGCAGGGTGCTCGAAATTTATGTTCCTCCACATACCTATAAATGGTACAAAAAAAACAAATTAGTAATTCATCCAAGTTGTTTCACATACGTACTCATTTACCACATGATCTATGTACTTACCTTTACCATACCAATACCTCTCCCCCTCTTCGTTAGAGTAGATCTTCTGCTTCTTGTTCTTGAACTCAATGGCCTTCCCTTCTTCCATCACATGTTTCAAATATTGTCCGGTGACCATCTCTTGATTTTTCTTATTGAAAGTTAGCGTATAACATTTCTTTTCAATCGGAAGTTGAGAACGCCCCCCTGAAGAATTATCAGGGAATGTTTCCGTGTAAGAGTTCCATTTGAGCTTCACACCATGGAATTCATCAATTACCTCTTCTCCTTCGTCCAAGCTAACAGCTAAAAACTTGCTCTTCTTGAACATTTCAGCTTTAAGATACTTTGCATCGTTAGTGGACTTAGTACCTAAATAAACTTTTATAAGAGAGTAGACTTCATTTCTTTTATCGTTGGAGTATTCATCGATGGTAATTTGGACATAAGGGTAGAAATAATTTTCAATTCGATGCCACAATGTTTTGATGCGCTTGTAGAAAGAACGAGGGACAAGTTGCTGAATTGTGCCCAAAATGAACATCAGTCCAGCAAGTTTGGAGCATAATTCAGTCAATGTATCTACCATGTTTGTGTGCAATATTTTGAATGAAGAAATTAAAAGAAGTGTATTATGAAGTTAGTGATATGGGGCTTAATACAACTATACAACTATATATAGCAGGGGAACAAAGGCCCTTCGTGCAGCACTAATACAAAAAAAGTTGGCCGGTGCCCGATTGAACGCGGTCCCCTTTATGGGAACTTCACTACAATTATGTATTTTTATGTAACTTTCTTAGCACAAGTGTAATAGCTCGCAAATCATAGAGAAGATGTAAGTCACACTAGACAAGTTTGGTGGGATGAACTTTATGTGATTCCCGAACCTTATTTATGAAATATCATCTACTGCACCAACTCAGTAATCTTTACTCATACTACAATTGAATATTATTTCATAAAAACATGGGTATTCCTTGGTACTCAAGTAAATTACCAATGAAAATATAAAACCAATATGTTAGTTTCCGACTTAATTTCCTCAACTTTTTGGGAAAAAAGAAAGACAAAAAAACTGAAAAGATTGTCCAACTCGAGCTATTAAACTAATCCCATCACTTTTGCTTTTTCATTCAATACAAATTTCTCATGTAAGTGGGGCTTCAATCTTCATTATAAAATTGGGCATTCTACACGTTCCAATATTCATGGATCAATCATTTAGTGCAAAATAATATATGTTATACGATGGAGTACTTCCTTGGCCACGAAGCATTTCATGGAAAGAGTAAAAAGCTATATACACTAATTAACTATGTACACATTTTCGTTACACTATTATTATGTTATAGCATATTGCTTTATCATTTTCGTTACACTATTAATAAAAATAAGTGTTTATTAACTGTTTGTACATATTTTCTCTATCCTAATGTTAAAAAGACACATTTTTATATTTGCTAATAACTAAAACTTTAATTTCTTTTTATTTTATTCCAATTAAATAATTTATAATTACACAATAAGTTTTAATAATTTTTTTAAAATTTTTTGTCATGTCAAAGTGACATGGTCGTGTTGAACGTATATTCTGGAAGAAATTTTCTTTGGCTTGCTTAGTTACCTCAACTGCACATTCTTAATTGTAGCAATTATACACTATTACTTTGTTTTTCTTTAAATCACATCCCTAACTTTTGGAATTTTCTTAATTAGGCTTGAATATATATAGTGAGAGAAAAAAATGGTCCGAAACCCTCTCAATCTATACGCGAAATTCCAACTACATACTCTAACTTCACGGGTGTTCTATTACTCACCTGAACTTTATATTGCTCTATTTTCTACACACCTAAGTGCTGACCTGTCTGTCATGGGAGGTGTTGTCACCACCTCTAGGCGCATCAGAAACAAAAATTTGACAAATATTTTTTTTCTTCTTCAATGGTCATCTTTCCCACCTTTAAATAACTCATTGTTTCTTCTTTCACGCCATTAATCCTTGTTCCTTTTGTTAAAAAATCACGATTTCCCCTCAAAATTAAGTACGATTTAGTTGTTAATGTTCATTTCTACTTCAAATCTTCAATTTAGGGTTCATAATCTACTATAATTTCTTATTTAGGTCCCTAATTAGAATTTTGAATTTTCTCAAAATTCATCAAAAATGTCAAATGAAAACTTGAATAAGCGTTGTATGGATGAATCAGACTCAATGCTCAACGCTGTAGAGAGATACGAACACGAATTTTGAACCCTTTGATGAAGAAGACCCACTTATTGAAATTGTTGTAAAATCAATTGAGTTTTTCATATCAATCTTTGAGAAATGTTATAATAGCGGAAGAAGAAGCAATATCAGTGATAGAGTTTTTAGAACGAGATTTCCTAGTGTTTAAAATTACGATGAAGGTTGAAGATGTGGTAGTCGTCAAATCTAGAAAAGCTTCAAAGCAAAAGAAATGGAGGAATGGAAAAGAAAGAAAAAAGGAAAAGATGAAAATACAAAGCAAAAAAAGTAAAATATAAAAGAATAATTATTATTTTTATTAAAGAAAGAGTGAATATTACGTGGCAGCGCGTGTAGACTACTGCCTAATACAAATCTGGACGTGAGTATATAGGGGGCTAAATATTTTACTTTTAAAAGGTTCAGAGTTGATTGGACGAATTCACTAATAGCTTAAGGGGGCTTTTGGCCATTTTCTCTATATATATATATGATATCAATCTATTATATTCAAGGTTATGAATTCAATTTACTAAAAGCTAGCATGTTATTAAAACGGATATTGAATATGAAATTATGTAGTACCATCAACCTCGACAAGGCCATAAAAAGGCTGAGGTGCCCCGATCAAATGATAGAAGATGACTCTTGAAAATAATCAATGAGTTTCTCGTCTCTCATATTTTCAGAAATACGTATTGGAAGTTGGAACCTTCTAAAAGCATAGTCATTGAATAAATTTTTCATGTTTCTCTGATTACTTGTTCACGTTTTTTTAAAATTATTTTTTGCAAATATTAAAATTTTAAATTATCTATTTTATAATAAATAAGAGTAAAATAGTAAATTTATTATGTCAATTATACATTTTTAAATAAGTATATCAATTCAAAGCAAAAACATCACTAATGATAGAGAGTAATTAAAGAAATAAGGTCAAAGAACCTTTCGTTAAAATGTGGAAAGAATCTTTCTACCGTGAGGAAAGAGAGTGTATGTGTGTGTCAGTTGTCACAATTGATATAAGAGTATCACTTTGGGTAAAAAATGTTATTCTTTAAATAATTATTACATTGTTTTATTTTTTAAAACACGTTCTTTTCTAGTAAAAATATTGTAATCCCGTATTTTTCATATAAGTAAGATCATGATAATTTATCAATAATTATAATTTTGATAATCATAAAAAAAATTCTAATTAGATTAAAAATATTTTTTGAATTTTTGAAGAAGGATAGATAATGTTTAAATAGAGCTATTGATATGGGCTAGGCCCGTCTGGCCGGCCTAATCTAACTCGTGATTTGATAAGGCTAAGCTAGGATTTTTAAATTCTTTTTAATCTTTTAGCTCGGCCTAAATAAGTATGTCAATTTGTGGGATTTGAAAAATATGGATAGAATCGGCCCATAGGCTAAACAAATCTGTCAAAAGTTTAAAATATTATCATTTATATATAAATTATGTTTAAAAAATATGCATACATAAAATAATAATTTCTTAAAATTTCTAGTAAATCACTACATAGGCCGTACCCTATGAAATGTTATCATAATTTTTGTGTTTTATTATAATCATTGAAAAACAATTATGTTAATATTTTTATTTACCTATTCATGTTTTTACTTGAAATCAAATTTAATAAATATTATAAAGATAATTTTATTTGTGAGTTTAATTAACAAGTAATAACACTAACACATTATAATATTGTCTGATCGATAATCATGATTATATTTTAAAATTATAATTTATTGAAAAAATTATAAAAAATTTACTTTAAAAAAAAGAGGGTTAGCATCGCAAAGCGTGTAACCCACGTACTTGTGGACTGAGCCGATCATTTTCTAACCACACCAAAAATAGGCTAGCCCGACTTGACTTAAAAAAATTTAGATGAAACCATGATAGAATGGATTAGCCCATATTGATCAGTCTAGTTTTAAAATTAATATATAAACCTAATAATGTCATAAAAATATGAAACTTTATTGCTTTAAATTAAAGAATTGTCTTTAAAATATCGACAAATTATAGTTAACCCTCTTTACATATTAATGTAAAATCAAGAAATGTTTTAGCAAATTTGTATCTTACTTTAATTCAAAAAATATTAATTAAACAAAAACTATTTGTTAGTTTTTTTAAATCATTATCAAAATGAAAATAGTATGTAATAGTTATGACATATATTATCAATTTTAAAAGTATATGAGGTAATTATATTTTTAATTGATAAAAGAAGATTATGAAGAAAATAAATTATTTTGGACCTCTATTCTATCAAAATGAATGTTTATAGAAGAAGAAAAACGAAATAGTTTCTCTAAAATAGTATTTTATAGAAAAATAACGTGTTTAAAAAAAATATGTTTATTACCAAAAAAATGGATTTTTTCGATGGTCTGATTATGCTTTTTCTATCGGGAAATAAGGGATCACTGGTGGTATTTGTTTTCACACAACACTTACGAAAACAAATGATAACAAAATTCTATTTCACTCAATAAACCTTATTTAATCGAAAGTGCAATAGTTATACCAGATAAAATCAGAATTAAACTAATCTAAAAAAATGGGTAATTCAATGTACAAAATAAAATTACAAATTAATTAAAGTGAATAGACGATGATTTTCATGATAAGAATTTGAAAAACTTTATAGAACCAAAATAATGTCTAAAATATGAAAATTTACATTTACAAGAAATTATCTATTATAGAAATTGTATCTACATTCAAGAAAATAAAACAGAATTTTCTAGGAAAGAATTGGTCTTAGGAATGTGCTTATTTGTAGCCCGACGATTCTTGAACGGACTATGATGGACTGGTAGCTAGTTATCGTGCGGAGGTGGAATTCCAGTGGTGGTCGGAATGGGAATTGCTGTGGAATTTCAGTGGCGGTCATAGTGAAAATATCTGCTTGCTGTGAAATTCCAACGGCTGCCGGACAGAGGCGGAGCCAGAATTTTCAATAAGGGGATTCAAAATCTGTAGAAATAGGTAGCCGAAGGGGGTTCGACATATACTATATATACATATAAACTTATTTTAACTATATATAAATAATATAGTTTTCCCCCGAAGGGGGGTCGGATGAACCCCCTTCAATAAGGGTAGCTCCGCCACTACTGCCGGAACTGGAATATCTTGTTTATATGAAATTTCAAAAGCAAATAGTACATTATATTGATTGAAAAGTAACAAAATGTAATCATTCAAATACAAAAAGACCAAAGAAACAAAAAAATCATTCAACAATCAGGAAATTCACTGTACCTTAAACATGAACGATCTGTTTGTCTTTTTGTTGTATGATATTCTCTAATTCTTGTTGACGTGCGACAATTCCTCCACGGTAGCTGTAAGTTTTTTGAACGATTGCATATGTGGGATTGACCGATCATTTTCTGACTCACAGCAAAAATGGGTTAGCCGATCTGACTCGAAATTTTTTTAAACTTTTATGGATTAAGCCCGAATGACGTGAATTAGCCCATATTGATCGCTCAAATTTTAAAGTTAATATATATACATAATAATGTCATAAAAATATGAAATTTTATTGATTCAAATTAAAGAATATATTTAAAATATCCACAAATTATTGTTAACCCACTTTATATATTAGGGAAAATGCACAAGTACCTCCTCAACATATGCCCGAAATCCAGAGACACACTTATACTATACTAAGTCCTATTACCCCCTAAACTTATTTTATAAGTAATTTTCTATCCCTTTTCGGTCTACGTGGCACTATCTTGAAAAAAAAAGTCAATCAGTGTTAGGCCTACAAAATAGTGTCACGTAGGCCAAAAAGGGATAACAAATTATTAATAAATTAAGTTTAGGGAGGTAATAGGACATTAATATAATATAAGTGAGTCTCTGAGATTTTGAGCATAGGTTGAGGGGATACTTGTACATATATCCCTATATATTAATTTAAAATCAAAATCAAAAAATATTTTAATAAATGTGTATCTTACTTTAATTCAAAAAAGAATAATAAAACAAAAATATTTTATATTTAATAGTTTTTAAAATCATTATCACAATGAAAATCAATCATGTAATAGTTGTGACATATATGATCAATTTTAAAAGTATACAAGGTAATTATATTTTAAATTGATAAAACAAGATTATGAAGAAAATAAATTAATAATGAATTTTTATACTAGTAAATGAATATTAATAGAAGAATGAAAAAGGAATAGGTTCTCTAAAATAGTATTTTATAGAAAATAACTAAGCAAACAAATGAGATGAATAAAAAAAGGAAAAAGATGGGTGAGGAAACTTTGAAATAATGCCTCAAAGTTTAGACGATAAAAACATTGCCAAGTGTCACGGACTTAGAATATTTGCTAAAGTTCCGTGTGGCCCTTGACAACTTACTCACTAATCTTTCAAGGTCTTGCAAGCTGAAGGAAGCCTTTAAGACTTAGATTGCTAAGAGAATGCTTTAAGAAAGAACTTAGAGAGAACAAAAGAGAGCTTTTGGAAGAAGGCTTTGTATATTGCTTTGGAAGATTGCTTACAACTTGCTTGGTGCCTTTGCAAATGAGTGACACCTCTATTTATACTACTTCCTAGGGACTAAAGTGCAATTAATATTTACTTTACAAGTCCCTAAAATATTTACACTTTAGTCCCTTTTCTAGAGAATTCTACACTACTTTGGGACCTTCTCTAGCCTTCTAAAATGTTCTAGAGTTCTCCGCATAACTCTAGACCAATCTGCCCCTTTCCGGACGCGGAATTAGGCTGAAATTGTGGCGGGACGTCACACGCTCCCCCACCTGATGATGCGACGACCGCGGCGCATTGCTGTAAAAACTCCTGGACTTTGTCCTTGAACTGCCACAGATCTTCATATTTCTCCCATGTGGCCTCTTCCGGAGTTTGTCCCTTCCAATGCACAAGGAACATGGCGCTGGCTTGCTGACCTCGCTTTCGTCTGGCTTGATAATCCATGATAGCTTCGATCTCTCGATCATGCGAGGCAGTGACAGTAATGGGAGCCCGTTGCGATAGGTTCCGATTAGGATCCTCCTTGTCCTCATGATACGGCTTGAGGACGCTCGCATGAAATACCGGGTGGATCTTGAAGTGTGGAGGTAACTCCTACTTGTATGAGATTTTTCCCACCTTAGCAATAATCTTGAACGGACCCTCATATTTACGCACTAAGTTTTGATGAACGCCTCTTAGTGCCTTGAACTGTCTTGGATTGAATTTTACCAAGACCATGTCGCCTTCTTTGTAGTCCGTGGGACGACGGTTGCGGTCGGCGAACTTCTTCATCTTCTTGGCTGCCTTGTCCAGGTATGACTTGGCAGTGTCAAGTTGTTCCTCCCATCCTTTGGCAAGATGGTAGGCACCCAAACTCTTTCCCTCAAAAGCAGTCGGCAGCGAATGCGGAGTTTGGGGTTGTTGGCCTGTTGCCAACTCAAATGGCGTGCGCCCGGTGGACTCACTCCTCTGCAAATTATAAGAAAATTGTGCCATGTCTAGGAGTCGGGCCCAATCCTTCTGATGCGCACTGACATAGTGCCTTAGATAGCACTCCAGTAGGGCGTTGACGCGTTCGGTCTGGCCATCGGTCTGCGGGTGGAAACTTGTGGAGAAGTGAAGCTTCGTGCCAAGTATCTCGAACAACTCTCTCCAAAAGTTTCCAGTAAAGCGGGGGTCTCGGTCTCTTATGATGTGTCTTGGAAGCCCCCAATATTTCACCACGTTCTTGAAGAACAATCGAGCGGCCTCCTTAGCGGTGCAACCGGCTGTGGCGGGCATGAAGATAGCATACTTTGAAAACCTGTCCACCACGACCATAATAGTACCAAACCCGTCGGACTTCGGCAAGGAGGTGATGAAGTCCATGGTCACGCTCTCCCATGGGCGTTCTGCTACGGGTAATGGCTCTAGTAATCCTCCCGGTTGCCTTTGCTCCCCCTTGTCTTGTTGGCACACAAGACAAGTCTCGACATAGCACTCGATGTCGTCCCGCATGCGTGGCCAGAAGTAGATAGCCTCGATCAGGGCCCTCGTACGCCGCTGTCCTGGATGCCCAGCCCACGGTGTGTCGTGGCTTTCCTTTATGATGCGCCGCCTAATAGACCCAAACTTAGGTACATAAACCCTTCGACCGGTAGTGAGCAAGAAGCCATTTTCCACCCAAAAGCGTCTGGTTTTGCCTTGGGCAGTCAACTCCATCAGCTTCTTGGCTTCTGCATCGTGTTGCATGCCATCCTTGATCGCATCTTGAATGTCACAGTGAGTTGTAGTGATGGCAGCAAGCTCGGTCTTCCTACTAAGTGCGTCGGCCACGACATTGCCCCTTCCTGGCTTGTACTCCAAGACGTAGTCAAATTCTGCCAAGAAGTCTTGCCATCTAGCTTGCTTCGGGGTGATCTTCTTTTGTGACTGGAAGTAGCTAGTGGCTACGTTATCGGTCTTGACTACGAACTTAGAGCCTAGTAAGTAATGTCTCCACGTGCGTAGGCAATGTACAATGGCCGTCATCTCCTTCTCTTGCACTGTGTACCGTCGTTCGGCCTCGTTCAATTTGCGGCTCTCGAATGCTATTGGGTGTCTATCTTGCATTAAGACTCCCCCAATGGCAAAGTCTGAAGCATCCGTATGTACTTCGAAGGTCTTTGAAAAGTCGGGCAGCATCAAGACCGGTTCTTCTATTACTGCGGCCTTGAGACCTTCGAATGCTCTTTGGCACTCCTCGCTCCAAACCCACGGCTTATTCTTCTTTAACAACTCGGTCAGTGGAGAGGCTTTAGCGGAGTAACCACTGATGAACCTGCGATAGTAGTTCGCAAGCCCAAGGAACGATCGCAGCTCGGTCACCTTCGTGGGCGCTTCCCACTCTTGGATCGCCCTAATCTTTGTCTCGTCCATTCGGAGTTCGCCCTGGCTGATAACATGGCCTAAGAAGTGTACCTCGGGCTGGGCGAACTCGCACTTCTCCCGCTTGACGTAGAGCTGGTTCTCTCGCAAGATTTGAAAGACTTTCCTCAGATGCTCCACGTGTTCTTCCAAGGTGTTGCTATAGATGACTATGTCATCCAAGTACACCACCACGAACTGGTCCAAGTACGGATGAAGGATTTCGTTCATCAGCGTGCAAAAGGTGGCGGGCGCGTTGGTTAGGCCGAAAGGCATCACCAACCACTCGTATGCTCCGTATCTAGTCACGCACGCTGTCTTTGGCTCATCCCCTTCTGCGATGCGCACTTGATAGTATCCTTTCCGGAGATCCATCTTGGTGAAGTACTTGGCCTGCCCAAGTCTATCGAACAAATCTGCAATCAGCGGGATAGGATATTTGTTCTTGATTGTGACCTTATTGAGCGCCCGATAGTCGATGCATAAACGCAACGACCCATCTTTCTTCTTCTGGAACAGCACTGGCGCGCCATAAGGTGCCTTGGATGGACGAATATGACCGGCCTCGAGGAGCTCCTTCAACTGCTTCCTCAGCTCCTCTAACTCGGGTGGAGCCATGCGGTAAGGGGCATGTGCAGGCGGTTTAGCTCCGACCTCTAACTCGATTTTATGATCTACCTCGCGCCTCGGAGGTAGAGTCTTCGGCAGCTCATCTGGCATCACGTCCTTGTTCTCCTCAAGGACTTTCTCTATGAGGGGTGGCAAGGACTCCACAGTACCATTGCCTTCTCCCGAACTTGCAATGGTAGCTAGGAACGTCGGCTCTCCTTTCTTTAGGCCTTTCACAATCTGCATGGCCGATAGGTGGGCGTGTCCTTCTTTCTTGGGTACCTTGACTAGAGGTACCATGCATGACCCTTCCCGCTCCATGACCATGAGTCGTTGGAGGTAGGGATCGATCATCGTGTGGCAGCGCTGGAAGAACTCTTGCCCGAGAATGATGTCGAATATGTCTAAAGGAGCGACGGTAAAGTTTGTCTTTCCTTGCCACTTCCCCAATGTGATGCTTACTCTTTGGGCGACTCCGCACACGGGAGTCGGTGGGGCATTGACAGTCTTGAGGCGGGTGTTGCTTGGCACATATCTTAGCCCTAACCTCTCCGCTGCCGTCTTGGTCATGATGTTGGCTTCCGCCCCGGAGTCTACCATGGCACGAGCTGGTCTTCCATTTATGGAAATGTCTACATACTGCGTGCTGAAGTCTCCCGGCTTCTCGGTCTGCTGGGCTATCGCACCGCACAATCCAACCATGCCCAATTGCGTCGTGCCTGCGTCGTGCCCTTGATCTTGTACATCCTTCTCCTTTCGTTCGCGTAGGATGGCACCAAGATTCTTCATTTCGGGGCACCTGGCATAGTCGTGCGGTCCACCGCATATGTAGCACCCATCTCCTTTGCTGGTCTGCGCCCGCTTCTCCGCGTAATTCTGGCGCAGGAATCGCTTGTTGTCCGGCTTGTGGGGGTCGTATTGCTTGGGGTGTGCCTGTTGTTCCTTGCCTCGGCCACGGTCTCCCCCACCTTTGGCATGACTACTCCTTGAATCTTTGCCCTTCGCCTTGTCATGCCGTTCATGTTTGAAGTCCGTCAAGGACTCGGCTTGCGTGATGGCTTCGTCTATGGTCTTGACTTGTCGCCGCTCCAACTCCGTCTTGGCCCAATTCTGCAATCCGTCCATGAAGTGGAACAGCATGTCCTCGTCTGTGAGGTTGGGAATTTGAAGCGTTAGAGTCGTGAATTCCTTCACATACGCCCGAATGCTTCCCGTTTGCTTCAATTCCCGGAATTTGCGCTTGACCTCGTACACGACATTATTTGGGAAGAAGGCTTTCTTGAATTCTTCGCTGAATTGCTCCCACGTGTTGATGGTGCACGTCCCCTTCCCGATCTCGGCCTCTTTGCGCCTCCACCACAACATTGCCATCTCGGACAAGTACAACACGGCGGTGTTGATCTTGTTCTCGTCACTTCTCACCCGACTACACTTGAAGTAATTCTCCAAGTGCCATAGAAAGTTTTCCACCTCTTGAGCGTCATGGACGCCTTTGAATATAGGTGGCTTGGGAGCCTCGACCCTGGCCTCCCTATCACGGTCGGGTGATGCAGATCCTCCAACCTCTATGCCTTTCTTGAGTGCTTTCACCTCGGCCTTCAGGGTATCGATTGTGCTAAGCGCTTCTGTAAGCTGACGCTCTAAGGAAGTGACTGTCTCCTTCGTGTTAAGCACATCCATAAGCCGACACTCCAAGGAAGTGATGGCCTCCTTCATCTCGAACTCGGCCCGCTGGCGACCTTCCAACTCCTTACGGATGTTCTCGGTCTCCTCAAGGGTGAAGTCCTCAAGGGTCTTGAACTTGCCATCTGCCACGTTCATGCGCCGGCCTAAGATCTCGACGGCCTGCCTTGCCACTTCCACCCTTGAGACCCATTCTTCTCCAGCAGTGACGTCTATGGCCTCTTCGCCCAATTCATCGTCACTTGCTTCGGCAGTCGAGGGTGGATGAGATGTTAGCGCCTCGCTAGGTGTGGGATCGGGCAGCATCTCCTCGTTACCCTTTTGCTGTTTCTTCCCCTTTCGGTTCTTCTTACCACCATCCATACGGACGTTGGTGGTGCTAGCGCCGTTAACGTCTCCTTCGGTAGCCATTCCCTTAGTAAACCTCGCTCTGATACCACGTTGTCACGGACTTAGAATATTTGCTAAAGTTCCGTGTGGCCCTTGACAACTTACTCACTAATCTTTCAAGGTCTTGCAAGCTGAAGGAAGCCTTTAAGACTTAGATTGCTAAGAGAATGCTTTAAGAAAGAACTTAGAGAGAACAAAAGAGAGCTTTTGGAAGAAGGCTTTGTATATTGCTTTGGAAGATTGCTTACAACTTGCTTGGTGCCTTTGCAAATGAGGGACACCTCTATTTATACTACTTCCTAGGGACTAAAGTGCAATTAATATTTACTTTACAAGTCCCTAAAATATTTACACTTTGGTCCCTTTTCTAGAGAATTCTACACTACTTTGGGACCTTCTCTAGCCTTCTAAAATGTTCTAGAGTTCTCCGCATAACTCTAGACCAATCTGCCCCTTTCCGGACGCGGAATTAGGCTGAAATTGTGGCGGGACGTCACACAAGGCTGCGAATATTTTAATAAAAATGCTGCCTTCGATTTAAAAAAAAATGTTACAAATGCTCGATTTTAGAAAAGATAAATAAAAAAACTGCAGAGGTAGCAATTTTCATGATTTTTTAAAAATTTTCTTTTAAAAAGTTGTCATATCAACAATTTTAGTTGGAGAAAAAAATTGGACTTAAATAATCGTTGTTGTGCCATCGATTTTCGTGAAAGAAGAAAACAAGTTCTCAATTTTTATTTTTAACGGAATAACCGTGTCAATATTGTGCCAGAGGAAAATCACTTTTTGGTTTTAAAAATTTTGATGTGTCATTTTGAATTTTTTGATAATTTTTTTTTACCCTTTTTGCTCCGGAACGGGGAAATGCCTAACTACAATGAATCTCTTACAAAGTCGAATTGAGTATGATGCCTACATATTTCCAGGGGCGGCTCAACATAATTTGAGGCCTAAAACTAAATTTTTATTAGAGGCCTAAAATATGAATAAACTTAATATTCCTTTATTTATTTTTCTAAATTTTAGATGTAAATTATTACTTAATATCTTTTATATAAATGATATTTTCAAGTATATAATTATTATTTTTAGGTAAGATTTATCAATTCAACATTAAAAAATATTCTTTTATTGGGAGAATTATTGTATGAATTGTTAAGACAATTCTATAAGTAATAAGTTGATAAATTTTAATGACAAGAATTAGAATCATAGAATCTGATTTAAAAAGTTGATAACTTTATAGGCCTACATTAATAAGAAAATTTATAAAGAACTAAAAAATAATTTATAATCACTTTGTTCTACGTTTGCGACTATTTATTTAAAGGCATATAACATATATTAGACCCTAAACTTGGATTCAAATTTTAACTTTGACCTTCAACTTTTATAGTGCACAAACAAACACTTTAACTATCCAACCTTTTAATAAATAAACATGCGAGTCTTACCTGGCAAAACGCGTGATCTGCACGTATTTTGCGTGAGTTAGGTACAATTTTTAAGGTCCAAAACGAAAAAAAATGTTGAAATGACAACTCTACCCTTAATGAACCCTTTTATATATATTTTTTATATTTCAAATAAAAATCTCATTTTATTTTATTTTTTAATTCTAAAATGACGTGTAAAATATTTAATTAGTTGGCAGTCATTGAGTGGCTTACTAATAAATGTGGGAGCGTTTGCATTTCACTCTCTTTGACTCCAAAAATCGCGTGTTTATTTAGTTAAAGGTAGGATAGTTAAAGTGTTTGTTTGTGCACTATAAAAGTTTGAGGTCAAAGTTAAAATTTGAAGCCAAGTTTAGGGTCCAATATATGTATTATGCCTTATTTAAATTTTTGACATATAACTATAAAAGATTTGAAGAAATAGAGTACAAAAAAAGTTGAAAGGAATAAAAATGTGAGTGTTAGTGAAGAAAATGTAGAAATCCAAAATAATGTTTTCTTGCTTTATATTTTAGTGGAGTTAAAAATTAAGATACATAATATTTTTTAAAGAAATTTGAGGCCCCAAAATATTGGAGACCTAAGGCCAATGCCTAAAAACTCATAGGCAAGAGCCGGCTTGCATATTTCAATTATACGTGTTGTGAAATAATTGTTGATGTTGATTGCAAGTATTTTGACATAAATCAACTCTTAATTGATCACGATGTTGAAGAAATTAACATATTTTATATAGACAGTTTAAGCAAAGTATTTTTTAAACACTAAAATAAATACCATTTGTTGCTCCATTTTATTTTATTTTTTTACAATATTTAATTAATCACAATATTGAATAAATTAACAAAAGAAAAGTGCCATATCCATTCTTTTAGTATTATTACTTTGGCATGTTACAAAATAGAAAAAGAAGGGATTAGAGTAATGTTTGTCGAATTTAAGCTTTGTGGGCTTACAATTCCTAAACATCTTTACATTATATTAAGCTGGTTGATTTTAACTAATATTGTAAAATGTTTGAAGATTGGTCTAGACTCTAGTAGTAGAAATGTTTCTTGTAATTAGAAAGGCAAAAATCATATGGGATGAGCCATGTTGGTTTTGGGTTACGTGGCCTTACTAGCTAGTTTAACAATTAAAACAAAAAGAAATACTTTTATACTAAATTATTTGTGAAGTTAGATTTTTTTCTCAACAACCCTCACAGAAAGGGAGTGCCACATTGTCAAAAAAGACGGTACAAAGTGTGAAAATTACAGCTATTAAACAAAGATGTATCACTAAAATCCGTCACTTTCGAATCACTCGTGTAAAAAACTAAGGATCATCCTAAAACTAACCTGTCTACTTGTTTTCATTTTATCCATAGGAGTGAAACTTCGCAGATATGCTTTTCTGACCTTTTTCAGTTCTAAATACAAAATATGTACCTTTATTGGTTCAAATATTAGTTAGTCGAACTACAATGTCAAAATCTATAAGCGTGAAGCAAAATAAAGAGAAATAACTATATATGTAGGTTCATTTAACACTTATATTATCTTCTGAAGAATTTCATATCGGAATCTATTTTCTCATACCTTCAACCAAATGCACATTAAAAGAAAAAAGAAAAAACTTAATGAATTTCTTAGAAAAGATAAACTGTAGCAGGATTGAGCGATTGACTACAACACAATACATAAATAACTTAATGAATTTCTTCCAAAATCGA
Source organism: Solanum lycopersicoides (assembly GCA_022817965.1). Classification (NCBI taxonomy): domain Eukaryota; kingdom Viridiplantae; phylum Streptophyta; class Magnoliopsida; order Solanales; family Solanaceae; genus Solanum; species Solanum lycopersicoides. The sequence goes on from CM040619.1 coordinate 77,718,101, forward strand.
ATTGAGTATGATGCTACAGATTTCAAGTAAGGATTTCAAAGCAGTTGTTGAGGTTGAATATATTGCTAGTATTTTGAAATAAATTAAACCAACTGGTGAATTTTAGAAAATAATGGATGATTATGTTAAATTAAGTAATTATAAAGAACCATGTAACAACATGAGTAGTACACTAGTGCCTAAGAAGATGTAAATTTTGACATCCTTGCAGTTGCTACTGCCTCAAAGATGAAACATCATCTTATTCTTACTTGAGGCTACAATTAATACAATACTATATACATGGAGAATCCCAAACCCCCAGGCCACCAAAAATAGAAAAAATGATGGGGCAATTGAAGTTGAAGTTATCATTTGAGCAATTTTTTTACGCTGCCCAAACTTCTGAGAAATTTCGAGTAGAACTTCTTAGTTTTCATGGAATTCTGCTTGGGTTTTTCCTTGGATTCCTTTGAATCCTTATTTGCCTTTTTCTTGCCCTCTTGCAAAGCTTGAATTAAGTTATCCAAGCAAATTTGAGGCCCTCCTGAAGCATTTTTGAGAATCAAGTGCTCAGCCACATCACAAGGACTCATGTCTACTTCCTCTAATAATCCTTGAATCTGTTGAAACAAAGTGTGTGTTTCCAAATTCAAGTAATTCTTAGCCAACACTTTGAATGCTTCATATCTGCAATAAGACATCTCAATGTGCATATCCATACGTCCTCGTCGTATTAGAGCTGGGTCAAGTTTGTCCTTGTGATTTGTCGTAAATATAATTATTCTTTCTTGACCACAAGCTGACCATATTCCGTCGATGAAATTCAACAGCCCGGAAAGTGTGAGTTTGCTCGTTTCCTTGTTTTCCGTACTTTCTTTTTCTTTTTCTGTTGACGAGTCCGAATCTTCTTCCTGATCTTCACTGGTTGTTTCCTTTTCCTTTTTCTTTTTCTTCTTTCTCTTTCCAGTGAGATCAACGGAACAATCAATGTCTTCGATGACAATAATAGACTTGCTTCTTGTTTCCATGAGCAGTTTCTTAAGCCCTGAGTTATCCTTAACAGAGGTTAGCTCAAGATCATAAATATCATAGTTCAAGTAATTTGCAATAGCTGCAATCATAGTTGATTTTCCAGTTCCTGGTGGACCATAAAGAAGATAACCGCGCTTCCACGCCTTTCCAACTTTGGAATAATAATCCTTTCCCTTGGTGAAAGCAATGAGATCGTTGATTATTTCCGCTTTCTTCTTAGGATCCATAGCCAGAGTATCAAAAGTTGCAGGGTGCTCAAAATTGATGTCTCTCCACATACCTTTACCATACCAATACCAATCATTACTACAATTGTTTGAGTAAATCTTCTGTTTCCTGTTCAGGAACTGAATTGCCTTGCCTTCTTCCATGATATGGTTCAAGTATTTTCCTGTAACAATTTCTCTGTCTCCTCGATTGAAAGTTAATCTGTAACTTTTCTTTTCCATTGGAACGGAATTAGACCGGCTAGATCGATGACCTGAAGAATCATCGGACGATTTTACAGAGTAATTGCGCCAACTGAATTTAGCACCTTTAAATTCATCAGTAATTTCTTCTCCTTCATCCAAGCTAACAGCAAAAGACTTGCTGTTCTTAGACTTTTCAACTTTGAGTAACTTAGCATCCTTTTTGATGGACTTAGTACCCAAATAAGAGTTGATATGACCGTACATTTTGTTTCTTTTACCATTTGAGAATTCATCAATGGTAATTTGCACGTAAGGGTAGAAATAATTCTCCACTCTGCGCCATAAGTAATCGAAGCGCTTGCTGAGTGAAGGGGGCAAGTATTGCTGAATTATGCCCCATAGTAACATCAGTCCACCTAGCTTAGACCATAATTCAGTCAATGATGCTGTCATTTTTTTTAGGTGAAGATTATGAATGAGGATGAGAAATAAAAATGGGAGATGAGTAATTTTGTTATGATTTGAGAAGTCTGTAAGTTCAACTATATAATAAAAATTGGCTAAAGCTAATACTTTGAAACAGTGCCTGCAGCGTGTAACGCAAGAATATTGACCGGTTCAACGCGGCCACAATGAAGTGCTAAATGGCGATGACATATTTGTATTGCAAATTGCGTCATCAAACTGCATCATCCAACTCTTTTGAAAACTTCCCGTGCGTTAACTTGGTCTCATCTGATATTTATACTCCTAAATTTTAAATTTATATAAATAAACATTAAATTGTATATAATTAAACAAATAAATAAATATTGTGTATATATTATGTTACATAGGACATATGTCTATTTGCTTAACTTTACATAAATTTAAGTATTACTTTTACCTATCAAAATTGGAGGTCATAAAAACCATAGAGTGAGGCTGAGTTAAAGAAGTAGTTATGTATTACAGTATTAAAGAAAATATTAAAAGATAATGCATATTTTTTTTTGTAGGGCCTCATGCATTGATACATTTGTTAGGATGTTTCCCCAAACTTTTTTCTGACCAACTCCTAAAGAAAGGCCACAAAAGATGAGTCCAAAAGTCCAGCTATGCCTCATGTTTTCATTTACAATTTACCCATGTGAGCCAAAGCGCACTACACTGGAAACTTCATAAGCTAAGTTTTTCTAACCTTTTTCAATTGTAAATTCAAGTGGGCGTCGGTCAGGGCCGACTTGATGCCCAAGCAAGTAAAATCATATGAGACTTAGGTCTCCAAAACTTATCTACAACAAATTACGTGTTACTAAGTTTTATTTATCGGAGAGAATTGATTGTTTATGATAAAAAGATATATATTTAATTTATATTTGTTAACTTGTTGTTTATAGAATTATATTAATGGTTATAGTAATAATTATCTCCCTGAAAAGATATTTTCTTAAAAAATTTATAAAATCTTACTAAAACTAACAATAAAAAAAATGTAATGATAATTTTGTTTGAGGCACCCTTGGCATTGGTTGGTTTTACATATTAATTATGTTTAAAATTATAATACAGAGTTAATTTATGCGATGACTAAAAGTAATAATGGGAGGATTATTGAATAGTGATTTACCACAAAAAGATTGGTATACTCTTTTCTTTTTCATCTTATTTGAACTTCATATTTATTTTTAAATATTTATCTATTTTAACAAATTAAGAGATATCACCATTACCATAAAGTAAATATAAAAAATAATAGTGATTAAACTTAGATTTTCAATACAAAAGTCATATGATTAATTGTTTTTTTATAAAAAAAAGAACTCCTAATAAATTGGCATAAAATGAGACGGGGAGTATGAATCGCCTATATACCTTTAAATAAGTTTATCCCAATATTAATTAATAATACATGTATATTGAATGATAAAATTTGTGTACATCTCACTTTTTCTAAAGTTCACTTGCGAAATTATATTGATTTTATAACACTATAATTTTTCGTATAATTAACGCATGCAGGTTCATTTAGTATACTGTACCAAATACAACATCATTATGAAGTGATTTCTTTATTGTACATGGCCGACTGAACCCTATATTATCTAATTCGAAATTTCATATTGGAATAATTTTCCCCTATACCTTCGACCAGAACATTAAAAGAAGAAAAAGAACAAGATGATGAATTTCGCAAAATGCCCAAAAAAAATTGTGAAACAATTATAATTGAACAAAAGTCTATAACATGTATTAATTATCGAGTAAAACAGGTCGAGTGCCGAATTATATTCTTGCGACAAACAAGATATATAATTTGTAGCATTGTTAAATTGACCAAAAGACAATTAGATAAATCAACGATAAAAATAATTTGCAAGACTATTGAGAATTTATTCCTAGAAATTCAGCAGTGAACTTCTTCGAACATCCTATATATATAATTTATATATATTTGCTTTTGTTTCGATATATACGTGTAAAGTAGTTAAAAGAAAGTGTGAAAAGAACCTTCTCTTTTCTTTTTTCCTTTTTTTTTCTTTCTAGATGAAGATTTAAAAAATAATAATTTGACATGTTGACTCATCTGTCACATATTTTCGCCTCCAAAGTCCAAACTGATAAGATATACTAATCATAGTATTTTAACATATATATTTTGTTCGAGTGAAAATAAATGTTGACTATCTTTAGTATATGTATCCCAAAAAAAAATTATGGCATGGAGATTTTCCTTTCAGATGATAATGTTTGCTATGGCTCGTTTAGTAGAGTATATATAAAAATAATGTTAAATAAAATATATTAATAATATTTGTATTAATAATTTATTATTATTGATTATGTGTATTAGTTATAAATAGAATATTTTTATATATTGTTTAGTTTGGTCTATTAAGAAAAATATGCATGGTATAAAATATTTATTTATAAAAGTAACCTTCACAATTATGATAAAAAAGATGTAAAAATACTTTTGAGGGGTATTCAAAATTTTAATCATGATAATGCATGTATTAAATTATTTGCATTACTAATATCTAAAAATTCATAGTATTAGTAATACACTCCTCGGAGTGTGGCGGACCCATATGCAGCCGATAACTTTAAAAAAAAATCGTATATATATGTATAGACAGATGGTAAAATGATAATAGATATAAGTTTGCACCTAAACAACAAAAAGTTGCTGCGGGTGCACTGGTTGAAGTTTTCTGTTTGAAGAAAATTCACGCGAGATCGAATTTTGCTTGAAGGTAATCTTTTTTTTTTTACTTAAAATTCAGTTTTTTCTCTTTAATTTTTTTTTTGGGGTCCCATTATCAATTCTTGCCAAAGGTAACTCTTTTTATACTTTAAATTCAGCATTTTTCTTTTAAATTATTTTTTTGTCTCATTCCTTTCTTAATTGAATTTAAAAATAAATAAAAGTTCAACACAATATCTAAACAAAATATAAAACTAACTTTTTCTAACATAATTCTAAACAAAATATAAGACTTCTAGAAAATCTACGCTTACAAGTATTATTCACCGTATAATTAAAGTCCTACTCCCATTATCTTGTATAAATTGGTAAGTTCTTCTTTATAAGCGTATTTTTTTGTGAGATTCGTTGTTGATTCTTGTGATCTGAAATGGATAGATTTTTGACGAAACATAATTTTTCTCAACCAATTTTTAGTTTTAGAAACAATTTTTAGGGTTTTGTAGATAAATTTGATTTGCAGTCACTTAAACCGGATCTTAGAGAATTTTATTTATTAATATGAAGATTTGAGTTGTTTATTCAAAGTGCTAATATATTCTTGATAAGTAGTTGATTGTTCTTTTTCTTTTAATTTTTTTAATTAATTATAATGTTCAATATTGATTAAAGTGAAATAAAATAATAAAATTCACTTTTAAAATTTATTGAGGCTTCAAAATTTTCGGCACCTAAGCAGTAAGCAGGGTGCTCCGCTAACCCTACTCTTAAAGTCACTCATAGTCTTACCCTTGAGTCACTCTTAGTGGTGTCCCCCTATCTTTAAATTTTGTGTTCGTCTCTGAGTGTGTAAGTTGTAATTAATGCTAAGCATTAGTTATACATAACATAAACAAACAAACAAAAAAAAGGAAAATCTTCAAAATTATTCCTCAACTTTGTTTTATTATTTTACTTTATCCTTACCGTTAAAAGCAAGCTATTTTTATCCCTTTCGTTAATAAATTTAACAAATATACTCCTAATTGGACGGAAACCCCCAAAATTAATTAAAATTATTCGATTTTAATTAAAACTACCCAATTTCTTTTTTAACCCGAACCAAAACCCGACCCACTAAACTAAACAAGAGCTATAACAAATTAACCCATTTCCAATCTTTCATCATCTCAATGTTTTCCCCTTTCTTCTAGTTGTTCACCACTCGATGACAACTTATATATATCTATTTGTAGAAGTTGTTCATAACTGTTAGCAAAGCGTTTTTTTCTTTTCTAATATTGATTCTTTTGTGTCAAATATATGTGAGATTTTCAAGTCCCAATATAAAGAAATAAATCTGTCAAAACAAAAGAAACACAAACAGCCGAATATCTCTTTGGTTGGATGTGTCTTGTTGGGTTGGATGATGGATGTTCTTTGTGGCGGGGATGGGAGAGGAGGGGTCCATGCGTGCTAAATGCACAAACAGCCGATTTGCTTACATTATCGCCGAATTGTTCGTTGGTTGAATGATAAATACCAGGTTTATTCGATTGATTTTGTTAGACGAGATAGGATTTAGATGTTAGCCATGATAAAGACTGTGAGTGTTCTTAGGGTACTTAGCCAAGAACAGTGAGAAGAAGGCGAAGAACACTTAGATGAAGAAATTGGAAATGGGTTAATTTGTTATGGGTTTTGTTTAATAATTTTGATCCTTTTTTAAAAAAAAAAAGAAAAGAAAACTAAGAGCATATTTGGATGGACTTAAAAGTTGATCAAACTAACTTAAAAGTTAGTTTTGACTTATTATAGTATTGACAAATATCAAAATAACTTATTTTAAGTTAAAAATAATTTATTTTAAGTCAAAAGTTAAAATCTAGGTGAGAGAGGTGCTTTTTTTTTTCAAGTTAAAAGTTATTTTATATTAATCGTGTATATTATCTTTTTACCCTTAATTCTTTTATTATTATTAGTATTAGTATTAGTATTAGTATTATTAGTATTATTAATAATTTATTATTTTATTATTATTATTATTAGTATTATTTATTTTATTATTCTTTATTATTATCATTATTATTATTATTATATTATTATTATTATTATTTTATTATGTTTATTATCATTATTATTTATTTTATTATTATTTATTATTATTTATTATTCTTATTAATAATATTTTATATATTATTATTATTTATTTTATAATTTATTATTATTATTATTATTATTTATTTTATAATTTATTATTATTATTATTATTATTTATTTTATTATTTATTATTATTATTATTATTATTATTATTGTATATTATTATTATTATTAGTAGTAGTAGTATAATAATTAGGGGAAAAGGACAAATATACTCCCGAACTATCGTAAATGGTATGCAGATACCCTCCGTCATTCTTTTGGGTCATTGGTGTCCTTGTCGTCCATAAATTAGAGCATATATGCCCTTCACTCTAATGAAGGGGCAGGGGCACCAATGTCCCAAAAGTATGACGGCAGGGGCACCAATGTCACAAAAGTATGATGAAGGTTATTTGCATACCATTTACGATAGTTTAGGGGTATATCTGTCCTTTTTCTATAATAATAATTATTATTTATTATAATTATTATTATATTATTATGATTATTATTATTATTATTATTATTTTCAAATTATTATATTATTATTATTATTTATTATTATTATTATTTATATTTAATTATTTTTATTATTATTATTATTATTATTTATTGTATTATTTATTATTAATATTATTATATATTATTATTATTGTTATATATTATTATTAATATTTTATTATTTTACTATTATTATTATTTTTTTATTTATTATTATTATATATTATTATTATTATTATTTATTATATATTATATATTATATATTATTATTATTATTATTATTATATTATTATTATAACATTATTATTTTCATATTATTTTATTATTATTATTATTATTATTATTATTTATTATTATTATTGTATATTATTATTATTATTATTTATTTTTATTATTATATATTATTATTTATTTTTATTATTATATATTATTATTATTATTATTATTAAATAAATCATCTTTTTTCATGTTAACACTTAACAACTTTTAAGGGTATTTAAGATATTTTGATTAAAAAAGTGTTTACCGGCATTTATTTGTCAAACACATCAACAACTTTTTTTTTAACTTCAGCACTTTTATCTAAACACATAACTACTTATTTTAAAAATAAGTTTCAGCACTTTCAAAAGTACTTTTTAAAAGTTACTTTTTTTAAGCTCATCCAAACGAACTCTAAATAAGGTACTACTAATACACAAAGTTAATGCAAATATTATTTTTGTTTTGTGTGGGCTAAGGATTGGGCCTTGGGTGGAGAGCAGGCCTAGAATTGGGCCTTGGGTGGAGAGCAGGCCGGTGTTTAAAAGGGAGAAACGTTGGGCTTAGAATTAGGCCTAGCTCGGAGAGCAAGCCTGTAGAAGTATTGGGCTTATGATTGGGCTTTGGGTGGAGAGCAAGAAGAGTAGGCCTAATTTGTCTTCTCTGGGCCTTCGGTAACCCGACTCCAAGACCAAGCTGGGCATGGAGCAAGGAGTCTAATTTGTCTTCTCTATGGCCTAATATTTTTTTTCTGGTTTCCACCTGTCCTTGGTGTCCCTATTGGAGTCTGAATAAATTTTAGAACCCTCCCTGACAAAAGTGACTTCGTATCCATAAAGGCTTGAGCTTGAGATCTATGATTCCACGTTTTTTTTCTAAAGAGCAAAATCAATTTTCTTGGTATGGACTATCGAGTATAAGAAGTATTAAGTAACGTTAATGAGGATTTTGCAGGGTTAGGTTGAAGAGGTGTAGTATTATTAAGTAGAAATTAGTAAAGACAAGAAAAAAATTTAGAAATTAGTAGTGTAAAGTTGGTTTGACTTTGGATTAATAATTGAGAAAAATGTATATACTTTTTCAAATTGCAAATATATCTTTAATTATGTTTCTAATTATTGATATAACTGAATAATCAAAACGGAAAAAAAATCAAATCGAACAGAGAAAAAACAAACCAAATCAAATTTATTTTGATTTGGATGGGGTTACACTTCTTTGATTCCATTTTTTTTAAAAAAAACAAAAACAAATCAAATAGTATAAAATCACACCAAAAGATGAAATTAAATAACATTAAGCGAGATTAAGTAGCGTTAAATACCATGAAAAAGAATTAGCAGCATTAAGTAGGAATAAGTAGTATTAAATATTGCTTTTTTTTTCATTTTTATTTGTTGTTGCGCTTTTTAAAAGTCAGTTTGACTAATTTTTGAAATAAAATTAAATTACATAAATTTGATATTTTAAACAAAAAAAATAAATATTTAAAAAACTATACGAAAAATATTATAAATTTTTTACACATTAATATACTTAAAAAATACATTACAAAAATATCAATCAAAATTTTTATAATTTAACTTAATAAAATGAAAACATAACAATTAAAAAGTCGATTGGGTGGTCCTTAATTTTTATCTCTTTAATCGGTGGTCTTTTAACTTTTATTTTTTTAGCATTTTAATTAATAAGAAAATGGTTAAAAGTACCTCGCGCTAACGTTAAAAGGGGAAAAAAAAAGAAGCAAAATTCGCGCAGACACCAGATATATCTTACCAAACAAAAGAAATTCACAAGACTAAATTTGTAACGCACAAATCATGCCAGAAGAGGTTTATAACTCAGACATTATTGGGCATAAGTTTAGTTTCGAAATCTATAAAGTTATTTCTACGAAATTTTTGTTGGATTAGATAGACGTTTTATAAACTTATGTCTTACGAATTAGATATTAGACGGAAAATAACTCTCTAAAGTAAAATTAGATCATTACTGAAAGGTAATTTGCCCAATAGTTTCTATTAAATGAAAAGCGGAAGCAAAAATTAAAACGATAAGAATTTTAATAAATTTTTATAATGTATTTTTTTATCATATTAATAAGCAAAAAATATAATTTATAATATATTTTATATAATTTTTAAATATTTAAATTTTTATTTTCGAATATCAAATTGTTTTAGTCAAATTTAATTTTATAAATTAGTCAAATTAACTTTGTAACGTTACAACTAAAAGGATATAAAGGGAGTAATATTCTTTTGAGAGTCAAATTTTGTTGAGTTTGACCATCATTTTCGGAAAATATAATATTGCAATTAGGCAATAGTTTCTATTCTAACTACTGACGTATATGTTGGACTTCCACCAGTATAAGTCACAATTCAATGTACTTAATAAGAAAAGACATAAAGAAATTAAGATGAAACTAAAGGACCAATGATCATGAAGTCAAAGTCTTTTGATCTTAATTAAGTAGGCCTTTCTACACACCTATGAAATTACGCGATAAAATCAGCTTTTGGATAAAATCTTGAATTCCTCAAAAATCATAATTTGAAAATTTTCAAATATAAAAGTGGTCAACTTTCACATATAGCAAATAAATTCATATTTGTATGCTATACCAAAGTTTGCATAATTGCGCTCATAGCAAACATATAACTGTATAATTCGCTATACATATACAATTGTATAATTCGCTAGCCTCGCTATACATATACAATTGTATGATTCGCTGGCCTATTTCGCTTAAATTGTATAATTCGCTGGCCTGTATAATGCGCAATTGTATAATTCGCTGCCTATTTCGTTGCAATATCTGTATAAAATTTATTTTGCATACAATTGAATCGAAGTAAAATGTTTGTATATTGTATAATTATAAGTGTATAGGAAGAAGATATGTTTTTCTCTCGCTTTATACAAAAACAGAAACACAATTTATACACTTCTGTTGTATAAAGCGAGAGAAAATTGTATTTCTTAGCAATTGTATAATTCGCAATTGTATAATTCGTTGGCCTTTTTCGCTGCAATATTTATATAAAATTTGTATTTGTCTACAATTAAATCGAAGTAAAATATTTGTAAATTGTATAATTAAGTGTATAGCATGAAGATATATGTTTTTACATTGTATATATAATTTTCTCTCGCTTTATACAAAACAGAAACACAATTTATACACTTCTGTGTATAAAGCGAGAGAGGCGAGCAGAGGGAGAGTGGCGAGCGAGAATGGGAGAGTGGCGAGCGAGATTTTTGGGAGAGAGGCGACTGGCAAACTTTGGCAAACTTTTGCTATGGAGCACAATTAAATCAAACCGTAGCTACTCCATTTATTTTAGGTTATTAATTTGCTATTATAGACAATTATCCCTATAAAAATTAATCCAAAAGTTTATGTTTTGTAATGTATCTATTAACCATTTAATTCATACCTAAATAAATTTTATACTTCATATCATTATTTTTTAAATAATTTATATTTCATGATTATTCTCATACTAACATAGAATTTATTATTATTTCAAATCAATTTTTACATTATTGATTATATTCACCAAATTCACTATTTTTTATCAAATATATTTACCAATGAAATTGACCAACAAATGACTCAAAATAACAATGTTGGTTCGTCTTCTCAGTCAAATGAACAAGAAATGCAAGTTCAACGTGAAAAGATTGTACATACGATGTGGGTGAATAATATTAAAGACTAGTACACGATAACTTATGTTAATATTCTTTTTATTGAATTAAAGCTTGATCAATATATATTGTATTTGTTAAGAATATTTTTGTGATAGTGTATTATGTGTTTTATAAACTTGTGTTTCTTTGATAAAATTTTATAGTAATTGAATAAAATTTTATAGTAATTGAGATATTTTTAATAACTGTAATTTATGAAGTTTTTACGTTTATGAGAAAATATACAATAATAAAAGTTCAAATCACATACAAAATTTTAATTTTATCTCATAATTTTACATTAAGATTTCATATGACATGGCCAAACGAACCCTCGACCAAAAATGTGAAATTAGTACAACCATTCATGTGTCCACAAGACACATGCGTAGACTAAAGACTATATTCGACTCCCTTCACACATAATTCAGTCACTACTCATTCAAACTCGTGGCTTTGACTTGGTAATTCCTTTTCTCACACAAGGAGGCATAAGTAAAATGTATAATGTGCTTAATTTGGTTCTATAAATAAGCTTGGAAATGAAGGGGTTTTTGTATTCTATCACAATGCATTATTCATTGAAATAGAAGAGATTGAGGGGATCTTGTCGCATGAGAGATGGCACTTAACATTCCTTTTAATTGGTAAAATGCTTAAATGGAACCAATTAAGTGCCTCTTTCTTACGACAAGATGCCCACAATTTCTATTGCATGATACATCAATTGTCTACGTTTGTTATAGTTGTATACAATAAGAACATCATCATTTTTTTGATTAACTAAGGTCAGGATTCATTGAGTTCTTTCTAGCTCCTCCATTATGTAAATGCATTTGTAGTTCTCTACAATGTCTATCGCATTTTATATTGACATCAATTTGCACCAGTATTAAGCTTTAGTGTCATCTTCATTATTGTCAAAAGTATTTATCCTATTCCGGTTGTTGCCTCATGTAGAGATTCTGTCATTGACTGCATGCCAAAAATAAAAATGTACTCCCTTCGTTTCTCAAAGAATAACCTAGTTCGACTTGGCACGGAGTTTAAGAGTATAAAGAAGACTTTTGAATTTGTGGTCCTAAATTAAAGTTAGGTCAAATGTACAAATTTGCCCTTTGATCTTGTGGCCTTAAACATGCCACGTTGAAAGTTGTTATCAAAAAAGAAAGAGGTCATTCTTTTTTAAACATACTAAAAAGGAAATGAGGTCATTCTTTTTTAAACGGAGAGAGTAATAGCTTCTTCATCAGGACCAAAAAGTTGTGTCATTGTTTTCTAGATTTTCCATAAGTATATATAGAGTAGATATTGTTTTATCAACTTTTAAGGCAACCATACTTGATTTGGTTGATGAAACAAGTTGACAGAGTGGGAGCTAACATTATAGTCACCAAATTATTATACTCCCTCAATTCCATATTAATTTAATTTTTGAAATATTTTTCATGTTTCAAATTAACTTAATTGTTCAGTTTCAAAAATTACTTTCAGAATGTTTTTCCGATTTTACCCTTCATTAGTTAATATTGGAGTTAGTGATTAAATTAATATTTAGTTATTTTTATTATAAATTTGATAATAATTAATAACAGTAAAATGAAAAAATGTGTTTAATTTATATCTTAATCTATTCTTCTTAGAGGGTGAAACACCTCAAAAATTAAATTTATATAAATGGAGGAGTATTAAAAAAAAGTTGGATGGACCAACAAGATTTAATATAGATATATTAGGTTTTAGAATATTGAGCTAATTATTGTAGGTGAGTTGTCTACCCAAACTTTGCATGCATAACTTATAACTAATGTGCAAAATCAACGTCTGATTGACAGATTAACGAATAACCATAAAGAAATTAAGGACTTAATTAGTGTCTTTAAAAGGGAGAAACATTGGGCTTACGATTGGGCCTTGGGTGGAGAGCAAGAAGCACAGGCCTATTTGTCGTCTCTAATGGGCCTTCGGTAAACCATCGATCTCAAGCTGGGCATGGAACAAAGAGTAAGAACGAATATACCCGGCATTTAAGTTTTTTTTTTTTTTTTCTATCCGGCATTCGATATCTATATTGGAGCATGAATAAATTCGAATTTTACTCTAAGAAGTTCCAGACAGAGGGGTGAATCACTTCCTGACAAGCATGACTCTGTACCAAGAAGACTCGAGTCCGAAATCTTTGATTCTTTGTTTTCCTTTCTTTCATGAGCAAAATTAATTTGCATGAACATTACAATAAATATAAGATTAATATTACTCCCTCCAGTTGATATTGAGTGAATTGTTAAGATATGACGTACCCTTTAAGAAAAATATTGAAGGACACAATCAAAGACTACTTTTCACTAATATCCTTTTAATTATTCCCAAATTAATTCTCCCAAAAAAAAAAAAGTAAGTAGTTAAAAATTTCTTTAGGTTAAACAGGTGTTAAGTACTATTATTAAGTAGAAATTAGTAGTGTTAAGTAATTCCTCTGTCCCTAATTATTTGTTCATTTTTAAATTAATACACCTAAAAAATCAATTATTGAGGGTCTAATAGTTAAAATAAAATTATCATTTCTTCATTTGTTAAAATAAATAAATAATTAAAGACAACTAAAACAAAAAAGTGAACAATGAATTAAGAACAGAAAGAGTATGTCTTATTGGCCGAAAGAAATTCAAAAGACAAAATTTGTTAACATACATATTATGACTTATCAGGTATAATTTGCATTTCAATATATTATGCCGGAAGAAGTTCATAATTCAACCGTTACTGGGCGTAAATTCAGTTTCCAAACCTGCAAAGTTATTTTACAAATTAGATATCACACCATTTATGTCGAATAAAAAAAGGATAAATTAGTAATTAAGTCACAATTACTAATATAATCAGTTAAAATAGTAACAAATTAAAATATTTATTTAAAATGACAGAATGACAATATTTTTATAAAATAATATATATTCATATTTTAATATTTTAAATTAATATTATTTATAGAAAGAGTCATTTATTGGACCAAACTACACACTAATAAATCGTTTTAAAATGAAAAAAAATAAACTAATAAAATTTATCTTTTTCATTACCATTCTCACCTTGTCTTTCCCACATTCTTCACCATATCTCATCTTTTAAGATTAGAATTCCTCAAGGTGTTAAATTGTTGCTCACCAAGAAATTTTTTATTGTTAAACTAAAACTATTTATTAAATCAAGCAGACTTGTCGATTGGCAAGGTAATTTTCATCATTCAAAATTATTTTTTGATTTGATGTTTAAAGCATCGATTGTATACATTATTTTTTGATTTCATGTGATTTTGTTTAAATATTCATCATATATTTATAATTTTCAACTTTTTTGTGATTCTCTTTTAATTTTTCAGATTTTCTAGATTCTAGAAATTCGTGTTTGTGTTGTGTGTGTGTTTATTTTATTTGATATTGATTACACTTTAATATTTGAATACATTTTTTTAATATGATGCTGAATACATTTATATTATTATACAAAATACAATATAAAAACTACATTAATATAAAATAAATAATATATCTATCAGAATGAATACGACTTAGGAAAGAAAACATAATTTTGAAGAGAAAAATAAAATACACAATAAAAAAATAAAAAAATACAAATATTTTCTTAAATAACTACAGATTCATTTGACATACCTATTGGAATGAATACGAACTAATAAAGAAATACAAATTTAATTATACAAAATACAACATGAAAACTAGAATGAATACAAATACAAATGAATACATATTGAAATTAATACGATTTAAGAAAAGATACAAAATTCTGGTAAATAAAATAAATACATTGCGAGAAAAGTATGTCAAATAACATATAAAAATACAACTTGAAAACTAGAATGAATACAAATACAAATACAAATGACATACATATTGAAATGAATACGATTTAAGAAAGGATACAAAATTCTGGTAAATAATATAAATACACTGTGAGAAAAGTATGTCAAATAACATATAAAACTATAGGTGTTCAAATTTATAAATATTAAAAAATTAATTTTTTAATAGATAAACTCTAAGGTATCATCATAAAGTTTCATAACAATAACTAGCACAAGGACAAATAATGACATTTAGGAAAAAGGAAGAAATCAACTATTTTAAGTCTTATAATCTTTTGTAAGGAAAGTAATAAAGATTTTCAGCAACTTCTAATTTGAAATATTTCCTCCTTGATTTTTTCTAGTTTGTACTATTTTTTAATTTATTATATTAAATTAAATAAGAAAAAAATACATAAATCAATCCATAACAAACTAAAATATTGTCATTTTCAATAAATATTGAATGTATTGCTAAGGGATCCTATTAAATGTCAAAATATTGTTGTTTTGAAGAATTTCCCAAAAAAAAGTCTCTAGATATTTGTCTTGCGAAATTATATCATTAGTGAAATATAATTTGGCCCAATAATTTTTATTACTCCCTCCGTTTCAAAAAGGATGATCTAGTTTGACTTGGAACGGAGTTTAAGAAAAGAAAGAAGATTTTTTAATCTTGTGATTTTAAATTAAAGTTATGTCAAATGTATCAAAATGTCCTTTAATCCTGTGGTCTTAAACATGCCACGTGTAAAGTTAAAGTTAAAGTGTTGTCAAAAAAAAAAAGATCATTTTCTTTGAAACAAACTAAAAAAGAAATTGAGTTATTTTTTTTAAAATGGAGGAATTAAAAACAAAATTAAAAACCACCCAATAAAGACAACCTGCCTACTTTTTCGGTTTCTTTTTCGTTTAAAGATTGGCCGTGCTCTTAAATTATTATTTTCTATGAATACTCTGTCTCAAACTAAATTTTGTATGGAGTAATATATTTTTGGCAGTCAAGTTTATTGACTTTGACCATCATTTTAGAATATAGTTTATCATCATATTGACCCAAAAAAAAAAAACTAAATGTTGTATAATATATTTTGACAGTCAAGTTTTATTGACTTTTGACCATCATTTTAGAATATAGTTTATCATCATATTGACCCAAAAAAAAAACTTGTATTAGTATTTTTTATGTATTATTTAAATCCATTAATTTTAATTTTAAAATATTATGTTTGATCAGATTTAATTTAGTTTCAAAATTTAGATAACTGACTTTTGAAAAATACAACCAATTTAGCACGGCTGATGATGCTATATATTAGATACTTTCTTTGTCCAACAATAGTTATTTATTATTGACTTAACACAAGGATTAAAAAGTTGTAAATGTTAAAGGTAATTTTATCTAATCATCCTTGTTAAAAGTAAGTCATCCAAATAATAAAAAATGAACAAATATTTATTGATTTTATAAATTGTACAAATATTGATGAACCTTCTAAAATAGTATAGTGGACAAGTAAAAATAAATAGAGAAAGTGCTAACTACATTGGATTTTATACAAAGGCTTACTCAATTTTCAAGATACTTCTTTTTGGAAAAAATAATGTTGCGTTTGTCAATAGTTTCTATAGTAACTACTATATAGATGTTGGACTTCCCCAGTACAAGTCATAATTAAATGGAGTCCGAAGCTTAAAGGGTATAAAATTTTAATAAAAATTTCAAAATGGTATATAAATTTTCATTTTAACCAAAACGGCAAAATCGCTGGTAGAGCAGCGATTTTGCTCGCCGGAAAAAGCAAAATCGCTTCTATTGCAGCGATTTGCTAATTTAAAATATTTTAATATTTTTTTTAAAAAGAAATCGCTCAAATGACAGCGATTTCCAATATAATTTTTTTTTTAAATCTTTTTTAATAAATCGCTGCCTAAGCACGATTTAACTTAAATTATTTATTTGAATTTTTTAAAAAAAAAATATTTAAAGCAAATCGCTGCCTAGGCAGCGATTTGTATCAATTTTTCTTTTTTTTCTTTTTTTGTAAATTAAATCGCTGCCAAAGCAGCTATTTAAATAAATAAAAAATTAAAACTTTTAGTAAATCGCTGCAGTAGCAGCGATTTTACATTTTGTAATTTTTTTTAAAAAAATTTAATTAAATAGCTGCCGACGCAGCGATTTGTACCATTTTTTTAAAAAAATTAATTAATCGCTGCTCTTGCAGCGATTTCCTAAACTTTTTTTTTTTATTATATTCATAAATTTTTGTTTTTTGATTTATCTTTTTTTAAAATTGCTAAAAAAATATGAATGATTATTTTTTTATTTTTTAAATCAAATTGTTGCTAAGACAGCGATTTTTAATTAATTTTTTTTAAAATCAAATCGCAGCGATTTTAAATCATTTTTTTTAGCGATTTAATTTTAAAAAATAAATAAAATTTTAATTAAAAAGGCAGCCGATTTGGTTTATAAAAGTAAAAAAAAAAAAATTGAATTAAACTTTTGCTAAAAAAAAGAAGCAAAAAATAATTTTAAAAAAAGTAATCTAAACTTAAGTCGCTGCTGAGGCAGCGACATATTTAAAAAGTTAAATTTTTTTTTTGAAAATCAAAGGAGCGATTTTGTTTTAATTTTTTTTTTTTTTAAAAAAATAATCAAATTTAACAAATCGCTGCTATAGCAGCGATTTTGCTTTTTCCGGCGGACAAAATCGCTACTTCGTGAGCGATTTTGCCGTTTTGATTAAAAAGAAATTTCATATACCGTTTTAAAATTTTTGTTAACATTTTTCACCCTTTAAACTCCGGATTCTAATTATATGTACATAATAAGAAAAGACATGAAGAAACTAAGATGAGATTAAAGGAGGAATGATGATGAAGTCAAAGTCTTTTGGTCTTAAGTAAGAAAATAATGTGTAATTGGTAGAACTATTCAAATGTGTCCACATGACACATGCATCAATCACTGCTCATTCAACCTTGTGGCATTGACTTGGTTATTGCTTTTCTCACACAAGCTAAGTTATTTTTATAATGTACTTAATTTGGTTCTATAAATAACCTTGGAAATCAAAGGCTTCCTCTAATCTATCATTTAAATAGGAGAGATTGAGGGAATCTTGTCGCAGGAGAGATGGCACTTACCATTCCTTTTAATTGGTAAAATGCCTAAATGGAACCAATTAAGTGCCTCTGTCTTTCGACACGATGCTCACGATTTCTATTGCATCATATATCAATCATCTATTCAATATACGATTTTTTCTATACAAGAAGAACATCATCATTTAGGTCAGGATTCATTCAGTTCTTTCTACCGCCTTCATTATCTATACTTCTCTTCAGTATGTAAGTGCATTTGTAGTTCTCATTTTATATTGTCACTTATATTCTTTCTTTACATCTTTTTTTAACAACAAAAAAGAGCCTACTTTCTTTGTTTCACTTTATTGTTTTTTAGTTATTATTTGATTTGTCAAAGTATATTTTCTTTAATTATATATAGTCTTTTTAAATATTTTTACTTTATGACATGCATGAGATGTGATCTTTTTCATGATTTTAAACTGATTATTTACAGCAATTTCTGTATTGATCAATACTAATCTATTTTAGAGAAGACAGCACAGATAAAAATAAAGTGTACGGATTGGTACATAGGGTTGGTATGACTAATGAATTCATTTAACATTATTGGTTAAGTCCTTAATTTCTTTATGGTTGTTCGTTAATCTGCCAATCAGACGTTGATTTTGCACATATTATATTATTAAAATAGGAGAGATCTGGTCTACATGCTTGTTTGTTAATATAGACAACTCACCTAAAATAGTTAGCTCAATATTCCAAATCCTAAGATCTATATAAAATCTTGTTGGTCCAGCCAACATTTTTATAATAATTTGGTGACTATATGTGCTGGACTTTTTGTTAGCCCCACACTCTGTCAACTTCTTTCATCGACCATACAGTTGGTTTACGTTTATTAATAGAAGTATGGTTACCTTAAAAGTTAATAAAACATATCTAATCTATACTATGGAAACTCTCCAACTAAAATACATAAATAAACATTTATGGATTCTATGGGATAACACATTAACTTTTTAATTTATTTTTTTTCATTCTACTACACAAGATGAAAGGTAAAGGGAGAAAAAGGAGACGGTGACAAATAAACTAACACATCGATACCACTAGTCATATTGCCTTTACTGGGTGTCTTGCCAATATTTTTGCCAGCCCCCATTGCCACAAAATTAGGAAGTAAGCTAGACCATTTGGGACCTTAGGTGGACAGTCACCCAAATTTTGCAATAAAAGTAACCAGACTAGGCCATGGGTCTTCTTGATCCCCCATTGGCTCCATCGAAGTAAGTAAGTTCTCCAAAATGACAACTTGCTGGTCCTAATGAAGAAGCTAAGACATTTTTGGCAATGACAGAATCTCTACATGACACAACAACCGGAATAGTATAAAATGACAACAATGAAGATGACTCTGCAGCTTTAGTATAAAATAGATGATAAATTTTTACCAGATTAAATCATGTGCAAACCTCATTAAAGGGACTCCAATTAATCTTGTTCTACAACCTATAACAAAAGGAAAATATCACACTACACAGAAGTTTCACATGTGAAGCGGAAATGAAACCTGATACATTTCTCTCCTCTGAGGGTCTCACGTTGTCAAAATGCTCCGTCCTAATAAGTGACAAGTTCAGAATGAGGGCATCACACCCTTTGTTAATGCAGGACAACCTGATTCATAGAGTGAGGAAACAAAGAACAGATACACATGCCCTTGTGCAACTGTAGCATACTCTATAAATTTTTCTTTTCTGAAGAAAACAACATTAATGCAGGTTTGATACATTCAGATGTTCCTTGCTTTCCTCTGAAGACTACAAATTTAAGAAAAACAACTTTCTAAGGCATGTTTTTTGCTATATGCACTGTCTGGGTCGGAAATTATCATTTGACAAAAGAGATCCTATCAACTTCTCCAACCTCTTTGCCCCTGAAGTGGGTTTAAGGGCGGTGATATTACCTGCGACAGAGCAAGGATCTGTCCCATTCTTCCGACTTCCAATGCACCACCCACCAGGAACAAGCCTGTCTGTACCTCGAAATAGGAGGTCAGAGTCAATTTTGTCAAGCACGGGATCCTCCCTATGGAACTTTCTAGCAAAAGGAGCATTACTGTCGACCATCTTTTGCATGTCCTCAACTGTAAGGTAATGCGGGTGCTGCTTTGGAGGATTATCCCATGATATGTAGTGAAGATCACTGTTTACTGTGGTATTGTGGAACTCCTGAGCATTACAGATGACAGTATGGAAATAGCCTTCTGGAGAGGAGATAAAATTTGCATAGTACATAAGAACAGTCCTGGGCAAGTTGTCCCATCCCCATATGCAGAAGTCAATGAAAGAGCGAGAAAGGACCATCCAAGCAGAACCTGTAAGGAGAGAACCAAGAACAATGTTTCATATCTAGTATGTGGAATTTCAATCAGCAACAGTTATATTACTAGTAATAAAAGTTGATACACAAATTTGTTTAAACTTTCTTTTTTACAAAACTATTTAAACTAGATGGGGAATAAATGAAGCAATATTTCCCCATGTTAAAATGTTGCCCTTGAATACTGCTTCTTCAGGAAGTCAAAAAAGGATATATTTCCTTAACCTTCCCTAAAGGAGCTTTCAGAAAGTAATGATAAACTGAAATACGAGCTGCTTCTATTTTATACTGACAATAAAGAACGAGATTTAAAAGTCTCATGATCTTTAAACCATGATACCAAAATTTATTCACCGACTGCAGCAAGAGAGAAAATGGACAATGTATCCATACCCTTCAAGTGAATTCATTAGCCATACCCACCCTATGTACCAATCCTTACCCTTTATTTTCCTCTCTGTCGGCTTCATTAAAAAGGATTAGTATTCAATACAGAAATAGCTGTCAATAATGAGTTTAAAATCATGAAAATATGATCCTAGACAGTCTCTCTCGGCAAAAACATTTGTTTTAATGAACAAAATTTCTTGATTGAAACAGTCCATCAAGGTGTACGAACAGAACATGATTCGTAATAGCAAAACAGAACAATGTAAGCAGAATGACATCAACTTCACCTCCATTTCATCCACGTGAATGGAATTGTTGATAAAAGTCTCCATTGGATGTGTCTGAAAACAAACATACTACTCAAGTTCGGGGATATCTGAAGCTCAGGCAAGCTAAACTCAACAATGTAGTCGAGGAATCCTGAATCCATGATTTTTGGGAACTCTTAAAATCTTCAGACAAGTAAATGCTTTCTACAAGGTAGTTAACAAATTCTGAATTCACACTGATTGGGGTACCTTTACCATCCACCCCAATGACAAGTGCAGTTGCTACAAAAATCAAACACCACTTCCTTCATGAAACCTATATCATAATTCATGAGTATTTGGAACAGGATACCCCAATCCTCCAATGGGACTGTTATGGATTCCTTTTATCAGTGTCAACTATCACACAGCTCAAATACTTCAACGACTGCTCAGTACAATGGACCATCTAATTTAACACACCAGGTGAATTGCTCTGATAGCCAGTGTTTCCATATACTAAAATCCCAATTTTACCCTGTGTTGATATGTTGTCAATTGGCATAGGAACATGCATAATCTTATAAAGTATTTTCACTATGCAAAAATTTCTGACTCCTACATCTAATTTCCCTATCTTGAGCTTTATTAGTTATATAAATGAGAAGTAATCCTCTTTAAACAGTACAAAAATTTAGTTTGTACTTATGATGCATGACCTCTTCCAATTCAATTAACCAAATAATGTTGTACTAAAGCATAGTGCAAGCTACTTTTCAAGTTCCAGTAAAGCCCACACAATCCGTTTGGAAAAGAAAGAAGTCAAAGTCGAAATTCCCTTACAAAGGAAGTATCAGCTCGTCATGACCATTCCTGCAAGTTTTAATTCAGGCTACAAGGTGGATGGCACCAAAGTCAAGTCCCCATTTGGTATATGATAGGCAATCGAGATACATGAGGGCAGGGAAAGTACTTTATGTTCTCCTGCATTTATTCTTCACATTATTGAACGTTTTATGTGACCAACCAAACATTTTGGATCAATTCAGATTTGTGATAGGGTAAAGAATTGAAAGCAAGATAGCACACTTTAGCAGGGATGGACTGAAGAATGATTAACACGCCATCACATATAAAGCATATAACATGTGCTAAAAGGAAAAGTTCAAATCCTTGAGCCCAAGCATAAAATGATGCCAAACCTCACCAGTAAAAAGCTTAAAAGCTGTTGGCACACTTCTTCTCTGTGTAATCCAGAAAACATCTGCCTTTTTAGTCGCATACAATCCCGGATCAACGATAATTGGCTTTGCCCTTTGGAACCTTCAGAATCAGGAGCCAAGTTCAGCTCACATAATTAAACCCTTAATTCTGAACCAAAATTACAATGACGAAAGCATTTCTTTTGTGGTGCAGATAGAATAACTTACTCTTTCCATCCAATTTTGCTTGTATGATCAATGAAGTTAAGATCCCGGGGCAAATACGAAAATGTATGAAGCAGATCTAATCAAAAAATAAAATAAAATAAAATAAATTAACATCCTCCATTTAATCAAAGGTGTAGTAGATATACAGTTAAATTAATCTGTTTTACCATCCTGAGTAACAAGTGGGTAATCAGAGGCGCTGAGATTAATGAACCAATCCCATTCCCCAGCTTGTTTGAGCAAAATAGCAGCGGCGTGAAGGGTATTAGCAACCATAGTAGGACCCCGGTAGGTCACCAGATTAGCTTTAGTAATCATCCGAACATTCTTGAATTGGATAAAAATTGGATGATTGGTAACAAAGTTATGCAGATCGAGACGCTCCTCAGGTGAAGATTCAGCATCTAGATGCACTACGTACTGATTGTTTGGGTGATAAAGAGCTTGAAGGGTTCGCTTGAGCATGTTTCCATCGCCGGCAGAACCTGAAACGAGGTAGGCGAAGCGAGGGGGTGGAGGAAGAGTGGAGATAGGTAAAGGTTTAAGCTTTGATTCAACAAATACATTAGCTGCGGAATAGGATGAATAGTAACGGTAAAGGGGCAAAAGAGGAGTTCCATCTGGTGAGGTTAGGGTTGTTAGAAACAAGAGAAAAAGGGAAACAATGGAACCTATAGCAAGTGGAAAGATCCACTTCCTCTCGATTGTTGTTGGGTGTCTAAGGTGCAGATAATAGGTTTTCAACTTCTTCATTTCAATCTCTTTTCATCAACAAACTCCAGAAAAGAAGATTGAAATGGGGTTTTTCAAGCTAATCTCTAAACAACAAATGTGGTGTAGCGGCGGAGAAATTGTGAACATGTCATTCTCTAAATCAAAACACAATTACAATAATTGCGTAATTAGAACAACAAAATTCAACATTAACTGTATACAACTACACAAGTAATATTTATTTATGGGTGTTAACAGTGGTGGAGTGTAGTTAGGTGGAAAAATGAAAAATGGAACTTGTACTTTAGTGATGCAAAAATAATGGAGGCCGGCAATGTTATCTTCTTTTTTCCTTTCTTCGATTTGAGTACAGCAGCACTAATAGTAACAGTTACATCTTCTCTATGCTTCTTTAACTAATAGGTATTATTTTTATAAAATATTTTTAGGTTTAAAAAATAAATTACTATTCAATACTATAATATTTTTAAAAATTATAAATAAAAAAGTACGGTAGTTTTATTGTAGTATTACCTTTTAAATATAATTAATATAGTGTTCTTAATTATAATTAATAATAAAAATAAATTAAAAACTATGTACAATTATATACTTAATTTTAAAAAGTAAATAAATATTATTGAACAATATAAAATAGTATTCTATATTAACTATTGTAAAACCAAAGGAAATACTATTTAGTAACTACCACCATTAATTAAGTGACTATATAAAAGTCAATATCGAAATTTATTGAATTTTACTTTTATCATAAGAGGAAAAGTGATAAAAATAAATTAAGACTTTTTGTTCAAAGCAATATAGAGATGAATTTTAGATTTAAATTTATCAGTCAAAATATGGAGTCTCTATTTTGTATTATTAAGTAACGTGTAGAATATGAGTCAAACTATTAAATTTGTTAGTATTAACTCACCTATTAAATTTGTACCCCACAAAAATTAATTATAGATAAATGCTTATAAGAGTGAAGTTGAATATGCCTAAAAAGCTAAACTAAATGGATATTTGGAATTCGTTATAAGTTAAGAAATTTCAATTCTAAATCTTTTGTTTAGATATTAATATATTATTAATAAAACTTAAAAAAATTTATTCAATTACTTACTATGAATTCATAACATAATGGTTAAATTTGCCCGGCCCAAAAATTAACTATACATAAATATTTTCCATAATGCAATGCATATAATTAAATTTATCATATTAGATTTGTTTTGCGTGTTTGAATTGTCTACGGCACCCGTGACAAGGGAATCATTTCATGACTTGTGACGTCTTAGCTTCCTTGAGTAATCTGGAAGTCTTTTTTTTTGCTTTTTAAAAAACATATATATATTGTTCTATATTTATATATCGATCCGATTAGATTTAGATAATAAGATTTTAAATTTAAATACTATTGGGCTTATTCCGAATGCAATGCTCTTAACATGACATTTTCATTCTAAAAGTAAAATCTGAAATCTTTAACTAAAAAATAGATAAAAACCAATCATTTATCATAACATATTATTAACTTAAATACACAACTATAAGTTTAGTATTTTAATTTTTCCTTTTTTTTTTAAATATTATATAATTTCCTTTTTTTTTAATTTTTAATAGAAGTTTAGAGATACATAGCCTTCTCTCTCCTATGACATACGCTTTCCCAATATCATGCCTATTTTTTCTCCACTAAAACACTCAATCTTCTGAATCACTTTTTGAATTGTGAATTATTACTTTTAATTAAACACGTTTCACAACATTTAATATGTAATTTTGAATTTCAAAATTCAAAAATCTGAAATTTCTGAAAATTGGAACTACCATTGTTCTTTGGTTCTTCTTCTTCTTCTTACTCCATCATCCGTTCTTCTTTTCTTCTTCTTTTCTTTTTGTTCATCGTTATATTACATCATATTAATGGATCCTTTTATTAATAGGAGGATTTATGATTCGGACGATGAAAATTGAAAAGAAAATAGAAAAAAGTCTTTGCATGATCCTCTGAATGTTCAGAAAGATTCAAACAAAGATATTCCAGAATCCTCTAAATCAAAGGTTGCTAAAATACACCAAAAAAGAGAAAAGCATCAGCAACCATTATTGTCAGGCCGACATTGCTTCGGGTATGTCTTTTTTATACTTCTTTTAAAATTATTTTTAAAGTTATAGTACGTTTGATACATATCGTTATAGTGTGTTATAGTGTTTATTTAATTTTATGATACATGAATTAATTGCGTGTCAGATGCTTTTCTATGTATCACGAGTATTTGAAAATTGTTATCATGTATCAGACAATAAGTTTAACACATATCGACTCAGTGTGTTATAGTGTTTAGTCGATGCATTGATACATGAATTAATTGTGTGGCAGATAATTTTTTATGTATCACGAGTATTTAAAAATTGTTATCATGTATCAGACAATAAGTTTAATACATATCGACTCAGTGTGTTACAGTGTTTAGTGGATGCATTGATACATGAATTAGATGTGTATCATATGTTTTATGTAGTATGAATTTTTGAAAACTGATATCATGTATCAGTAAGGTATTAGTTATTTATTTAGTATTAGTTATTTTATTTAGTATTTATATTCAATATCGTTAAAATTTGGTTTTTTTTTTTCAAATTACAGTCACTCAAGTACAAGATAAAAAAGATATCAACACATCCCATAAGGTTTGTTGTCAATTTTAACAACACTTTTCTGAAGGATTTTGAATAATATATAGGGGAGAATGTAATCCAACTGTCTAGGATTTGGACCCTTTTTAGGTATTACTAAATGTAAATTTCAGGGCCAAATCACTAAGTGCTTCTTGTTGTTAGGGTTGGAACAAGACAACCCTAATGTGTTGCATATTAGACATTCAAATAGGTGTATCCTGAAATTTGGTGTAGATGAATTTGCAATATTAACTGGACTTAAAGTCAAAGGCAATATCAATGATTTCCAATACCAGAATCAACTAATTGTATGTTATTCCAAAAGTATTTTCCTGATGCAGTGAATAGTGTTACCAAGTATCAACTAGTTCAACGGTTTAAGATGGGTAACTGAGAGAACGATCAGGATGCACTCCAAATTTCTATATTGTTCTTTATTCATACATTCGTATTGGCTACTCTTGATAATACAGTTATATCCATTGTGGATTTTCTAATGGTTGAAGATGGTAGATATCAAGATTATCCTTGGGGTCAGCTATCATTCTCAAAACTCATCGGTTCACTTAGACAGGATTTTGATGTTAGCAAAAAATTATATCGATTATATGGGTTGTCGTATGCACTTAACGTATGGATATACGAATGTGCATCCCAGTTAAATCCTGAAATTGCTGTGAAAGAACGAAATGTCAATCCCAAGAATGTGCAATTGGAGAATTGTGTCTGATAAGACAAAGTTTAAAATGCTTATGTCTATCATTTTTCAAGAGGTAAAATTGAATCAATTTTTACTATTAGAATAAACTATTTTAAGTTTGTCTATTTAATATCGTTATTTATGTCTTGTGATATATTGTGATCTGTCTTAACTATTTAATGTGTTGTATTGTATTAACATTTAAATTATTTTATGTGTTGTGATACATTCAGAATGCATGTTCAAACATTGTCCCAACAGCAGAGGAAGTTGAAGCTTTTGACCTAGTTGAAGTTGAACATGCTCCTCCTTCTTCACCACCCTTAGTACAACCAAATGAGGAAGATGATTTTGATAATTTCTCCACCAAACTTTTCGAACAGTTATTGAGGAGATCTTCTAGAGTGTCTGATACATCTCTTCCATAACCGTCAAAAAGAAAAAAAAATGGTTATACATAAAAAAAAAAGGTTTCAGAACCGAGTCAGCCTGATCAATCAAATGTGTTTTCGACACCGGATGATGATGTACATGTTTCTATTCCAGATCTGCCTCCGACTTTGACTGCTGATGATGTACATGGTTATGTTCCAGACGTGTCTTCAAACCCGACTGCTGATGTACATGGTTCTGTTCCAGACGTGTCTTCGAACCCGGCTGCTGATGTACATGGTTCTGCAGATTCTCAGAAAGTCAACTATGTAATTCCAGATATTGAAGAGTTGAAAGGACATTTGAAAACTTACGTAAGTTAATTATTTTAATATTTTTAATCAAATATAATTTATTTTTATTCTAAATGTATTTATAATTTATAGGTTGACAAGAAATTTGAGGAACTGATTATATTGATAAAGGAAAATCACTCCCAGTTGATGCAATCTCGAGCCAAGGAAAATATCAATGTTGAGGCTAATACAAGCACATTTCAGTCTGAGAAACAAACATCTCCACAAATACGGATTGATATTTCTGATATGGGTGGTGTAGCTGAGGATGGTGTAGGTGTTTCTGGTAACTATGGTGAACATCAAGTCACCGACGATGCGGGGAATGTCGCTAAGGATGATGTTGGTGTTTCTGTTAACGAGGGTGAACAACAAGTCAATGTTACTCCAAATGTATGTTTTACATTGTATATGATTTGTCATTTAGTTGATGTCATGTATCATGCACATATACTTACTGTTATGTATCATGCGAGTATAATCACTGTTACGTATCAGCACAAATTATATTAACAATTTTTACTTAAAAACTACATATTCAGGATGGTGACGCACATCAATCGCACCAAGATTTAAATGAACCTATCATGGAGCAAGATGGTGATGACAATGTTCAACACAATATTCCTCATGTTCTTCCCGATAAAATAACAATAGATGCATCGGTAGATTATTCAATTTTGTTTTATGACACACAATTTCATTACACACAAATTTATTTAAAAAATCATTACATCATGTTATACAGGAATCTTCCACTTCAACAACAATATCGACATCAACTCAAGCAGCAATAGATGCACTTATCAAAGATTTGGGGAAAGATCTTACTAATGCTAGACCATTGTATTCTTACAATCCATAGAATATAAGTAGCAACCAGTACTTGTTGACCGACAGTCAATTACCCACTGACATTCCAATACTTGAGATTGGAGTTGATACTGATTCAGTCACTCCTGCGCATAGAAACAGAATGCCTTCGAGAAATATTCAATCTCCATATTGTACTTCTTTTGGGTCAAGCGAGAAGGGAAAAGAGAAATTGAAGGATATGGCTCGTCTTCATTTCCCATTCGAAGAATGTGGCATTACAGATCAAGTTTCGCCGAAACTTATTGAGGATTATATGAATTGGTTGTCAAGGGGGCTCCTAAAAAATAATAACAATAAGTAAGTTTTATACAATCTTTTTGCAAGTGTTTGGGGTAATTATTTTTTATATAACTAATTCATGATACTTTGTTTACGAAAATTTTAATTAAGTCACTGTTATGTATCATGTACATATACTCAAACTTATGTATCATGTATGCAGGAACCCATCAGACGATAAATACAGATCAAAATATTCTTCTTTTGAATTTATGATGATGGACTTTGTTGTTGCTTTTTCAATGAACAAGAATTGGTACTATGCCATGTCACAGCCAAACAAATGTTGGACTGATGAGGTAAAATTCTTAAACTAATTATCAAATGTGTATCAGTTACACTTATATTATTATAACATGATACATTCTGTAGAAGTATCATAATATTTAATAAGCAAAATTTATGATCAATATTTAATAATTATATTGTTCTATATTGTTTAGATGTTTATAATTTCTTATTATTTTTTATTTTTTTTATAGCACATCGATGTGATTTTTTACTACCTTCGTAAAAAATAAAAATTCTGCAGCATGAATCAATATAGATACACAATAACCCACTGCTTCTTCATGTCACATGTAAAAAATTGTTATGATAGATATTACATGGATAATGATGATGATAGTCTTAGTACACAAGAACATGTTGATCGTGCTTCAGTTATATATGTATAAGAGAGGTCAATAATTAACATCATCAAAGGTTTTGAAATTCCAGCTGCTTTACCATGGCATCTTGTAGATGAAGTCTACATCCCGATTAACTGCGATCAAGAATTCCATTGGGTGCTGGCAGTTGTTGAGTTGAAAAACAGGGTGATAAGAGTTTTTGACTCATCAATATGCACAAGAAAAAAAGTAATTCCTCATGAGATAAAAATGTTGTCTAAAATGCTTCCTTCATACCTACTGGACAGTGGATTCTTTGAAGAAACTGAGGGCACAAAATTTGGTGATTGTCATGCATACAAGGACAACATTACTGGTTCACTTTTGGAGCCTCAAGTTCCTTTCATGATTGAATTTGCACAAGACATAGCTCAACAGAATAGTGATAGTCTGTAAGTATCAAGAATTTTTCGTTTGTTCTTATTCATGTATCATTAAGTTTTTAATTTATATTATGTATTCTTTTGTAGAGACTGTGGGTTATATGTTACTGCATTTGCCGAGTATATGAGTGACCAAATCAATATATCATATGCTGATTTTCGTCCTGAATACCTACGTCAAAGATATGGAGCATTGCTGTGAAGTTATGGCAGCGAGAAGGCTAAGTGCGGATACGTTAGTGACAATGATGATCCACCAAAATCTAACGGCGTAGTCACACCACCACCAGAAAAAGATCTGGTTCACATAGTGTAGCATCTATGCATAAACAATGTTTTAATGTTATATTTCTTGTTTTGATACGTTATTGAACAAATATTTTGATGTTTTTAATGTTATTTTATTTGGTTTTGTCAATTTCCTTGAAGATTTTTTTTTTGTTACATTATGGAACAAGTATTTTTGCCTAGAAAACATAAA
This sequence comes from Solanum lycopersicoides, assembly GCA_022817965.1. Taxonomy (NCBI): domain Eukaryota; kingdom Viridiplantae; phylum Streptophyta; class Magnoliopsida; order Solanales; family Solanaceae; genus Solanum; species Solanum lycopersicoides. The sequence goes on from CM040619.1 coordinate 77,748,229, forward strand.
TATCAGACATATTATGGCGTCACACAGGTTTAATAAAGTGTAGTCAAAGTTTTTTTAATTAAACATAGTTAGTAATAAATAATTTATTTGAAAACTAAATTTTACATGATACTTAGTTATAATGAATATCATAGTTGTATGAAGTGCGATAGTTTTGTAAAAGTAAAGTTATTTACTGTATATTTCAAGTAAAGTATATCAAATAAAGCATTACACAAGTTAAATAATATAAATTACATGATACATGATTTATAGTCATTGTAAAGTATACAGTAACCTCAATAAGTATTTTTTTTTAATTAAATGTAGATGATACATTGGATAAAGCACATGATACATGTGTACTACGTTACCCAAAATACACATTTGTTTTTTGAATTAAAAATACATGATACATTGGCTAAAGCATATGTATCATGTACGATATGTTACCCAATAATCCTTGAATTTATATCTCATAGTGTAACATAAGAATTATAAAATTTATATAAAAAAGAAATATTGACATAGATATATTTTTCAACACCAATAATAACAAAGTATTTATAATCAAAAGCGCAACTTAAATTTAATTAACACAGGTTATTTATAAGTTTATTTATCAAAACCAAAAGTGTTTAAATTGCAACTGAAATGAATACTGAAAATGATAAAATGTTTACGTTATAAATTATTCAAAAAAAATATTGATATCTTAGAAACATTATGACTAATTCACTTCTCTTTTGGGAAGAAAGTACAAGTTCTTCTGTTGTGTCCTTCTTGTCCACATTGTCCACAACAGTTTTTTGTTCACCAAAATATTTTCATCTGCATTCTTTCTTCTTCGTTTTCTTGGTCGTCTAGATGATCTTCTGTATCTAGGTGGATACACAGTTTCAGCTACCACATTATTAGGATCTGACCAATCTGCCTTATCTGACATTGATACCATTGGAATTTCATATGTTTTTGCCAATACATCAGACTTGTAGTAATCAGAGCAATATGGATTCATATCTGTGACATTCTTTTCTTTCAAAACATCGATTGCATGTGCATAAGGTATCTCATCTAGTTGAAATCTACCACAAGAATATACTTTCCGCTCAAGACAAACAATGTATCGTCTTCAAGTTTCATAAACCGAGAAAATAAATTCAGATGATGGAACAACCTGTGTACATTAAAAAAATTTAAATATATAATTTTTTCAAAATAAATCATGTTCAAACTGCAGAATGATACAATGAATTAGATATATATAATATAAAGTATTATATAATGATACATACCTCCATCTTTGAACGTTTAGCCGCGTTTATAATCAACAACTCCTCAAATTTTCTCCCTAATATGTCCTTTGTATATGAGGCTATTTCTCTGCTTTTGCAATGCCAAGAACCAAATAGAATTCTAACTTCTTCCAAGAATTTTAATATAGTTAATTGGCGTGCTTCAACAAGACAACCATTGATACATTCTGCAATGTTCGAAGTCATCATTCTACCTCTATTTACTGTTGCATGAACTCTTGACCACTTTTCATAACCTGCATCTTCAAGGTACTCCTTAACCCTGTGATCAATTCTATCAACCTTAGCCATCAACTTATCAAAATATTCCTTTCTATATGCCTTGGCCATAGAGTAGAATAGATCACTTATGGCCTTTCTGCTCCTTTTGAAGTTTCCACATACATTCTTTCAAAGATGCCATATGCATGCATAATGAGGTACATTTGGGAACACAATCCTCACACTCTTCATAATACTCTCATTTCTATTTGAAATAACACACATATTTTTCTCTCGCCAAATGCATTTTTGAATTGTTCAAAAAACCATGTCCACGAATAATTATTTTCGGTGTCAACAACACCATATGCCAATGAGAATATGCAACCTGATTACAGACACACATTATATTATTTGATACGTAACATATACAAACACATCACAACTATAAAAAAAAATACATACCTGCACCATCAAGTGTGCTTGCTGATACAAATGTCCCTTTGTAAGCTCCACTCAGATGTGCACCATCCACAACAACTATTGGTCTGCAGTAATTAAATCCCCTAATGAATGGTCTTAAGGCAACGAACAGATACATAAATTCATTCTCCTCAGTCTTCTGCATTCTTATATAAGAATTTAGATAAACGGTATTTAACATGTGTATGTATCGCGGCAACCGTTTATATCCTGCAGATGGTTTTCCCCTAATCATGGAGAGTGCACGTTCTTTAGCACACCATGCTTGCTGGTAAGATATTTGAACCTCATAGAATTCTCTAATATCATCAATTATATCTTTCGGAGTATAAATTCGTTTATGATTGACCAATTTTGAAGCAGTAGCTCCACTTACAAATTCGACTGTTGCTTGGACCTTGGTTAATACCCTCTCCCTCATCGGACACGTATATTCATTATTGAAACTTCTAACAATGAAAATATCAATTTTTTTCCTGCAGGACGCCTTCATAATCCAACCACATTTGTCTGAAAAGCATACACACATAATTGCGTATATTTTTTCATCATATTAATACTTATAGCAATTACATCATATAATATATACAACAATAATGTTTAAAGTAATCAAACAATGAATTACACAAAAGTATCTACCATTTTTGAAGAAAATTATTTTTACACGTATCAGAACTTTTTGCTATGCTTGTTTAAATTGATATAGTCCTTAATATATCAGCAGTAGTCTATTAAAGTATCAATATAGATAATTCAATGTATCAATAAACTTAACGAAATAGTGAATCATAGATTAAAACAGATTTAACTCAAAATATCGACGAACTAATGATACATGGAGGTTTCTATAGAAAACAGTAATGTTTCATGTACTAATTTTACCAGCATTTAAATATATATAAATTCCAAACACTATCATACATTTGTTGATCAGATCTCTTTACTTTGCAATTGAAGTTGTTCTTTATCTTATATGTCGTCATCACATCTACAAGTGTTGCTTTATCCTTATATATCTGACCTGTCTTCATCTCTAGACTTTCTGAATCGATTATAACATTTGTAACTCCAAATTCTGAATTTTCATATGAATCAAATAAACTAGATTCAATCATTGCCAAAGCTTTTGTATCATGTGTTGTGCCTTCTACACATGTAATTGATCCACATGTTCCATCAAAGTTATGTACGATACCACCAATCTTTTCAATTGTGTCAATATATAATGGATACATTGAAAATCCTGGCTCATTTTTTTCCATTTATAAATATAGTTTAACACCCATATCATTCTTAACCTTCATTGGACAGGAGTTACCTTCTACAATGTAACGAATTTCAATATCTTTCCTTGATACATCGATATCCAACTCGGCTGCAATTGTTGCTTTGAGATTCGAAAACGAAATTGAATCTCCAACAACGATTTCGTCGATTTTGTAACTTTCATACTGCAATTCGCTCACCCAAATTCCTGAATGTCTCATCAAAATTGGTGTATTCATGTGTATCATCCACAATAACAACAATCAAATTTGTATTTTTCGCCTTTTCAATGGATGTTCATAAAATTGTCTTCAACCTAGATGATATAATCTTGAATTTTCAAAATTTGAAAGTGTGATTCAATTACATGCTGAATTAGTGTTTATTCATGCTCTGTTATCGTAATTTAAGCTGAATTAAATAACCAACTTAAATGTTCCATTTTCCCCCTTTTTTATTATAACAGTTATTAAATTACTGTGTATCATTTACCATGTATCACAATGTACTAATGTATCACGCGATAGCATATTTAAGGAATTTTTGATAAATATTAAATTAGTCGAGACAGATTGTAATGATTATGTTTCACTATGGAATTATTATTTATAGGAAGGTTTCAAGCTATTTTTGTTTTTAGTTTTAAAAGATATTAGGCCCCAATGCCGGCCCATGCTGCGGAATTGGTATAGTTGGATTTTATAGTTATTTGATGTTACAACTTACGTCTTACAACAATCGGATAAGGAAAAATTGCTATTTAGTTTCAATAATTTTTTTAAAAAACTATGATTTTAAATTAAAATTAGGATAAAAGACATAAATCACATATTTAAAGCAAAATTACCATTTGTCCCTTATAAGTTTGTAATGACAAAAATCTCTCAAATGATACAATAATATAAGCGTTGATACATTAATCTGATGCGCGAGATACATTAATTGTTAAGTAAGATACATTATATTTTATACATGATACACTAATTTGATGTACATTTTTTACCCGATATATTAATTTGACGTGCGAGATACATTAATTTGATGCGCCAATACATTAATTTGATGTGTGAAAATAAGGGATTTTGGAAATTTATAAAACTAATAGGGAATAATGGTAATAAGAGAACTTAAAGGTGAGAGTTTTGTCATTTATCCTTAAAATTATATACAATAAACATAAAATCTCTTAAGTTGAAATTAAAGAACTTACAATATATATATATATATATATATATATATATATATATATATATATATATATATATATATATATATATATATATATATATATATATATATATATATAAAGATAAAGTAAGAAAAAATAAATTGAATGAAAAAAAGTATAATTAATTGATATATTATATCAACTCAAATAATCAGGGTCTCGAGAGGAAAAATAAAGAAGATTTTTTGAGGGTTAAAACGATAAAAAACTACTAATTGGGGGTTAAAACGATAAAAAACTACTAATTTGAAGTATATTTGACGATAGAAATTATGATATAACATATTTGAAGAATCAAAGGAACTTTATTTGACCAAGAATTTTTCAAATATTTTGATTTGTATTACTTTAATCTAGTTTATAAATGTGTAAAAGATAAATAGAATAATCTTTTTTGAGTTTATATGTGATTTTAATATTCTGAATCAAATAACACAGACTAAAATGAAATTAATAATTTTGCTATTTTTTAATTAAACATAAATGTATCCACTAATTTATTTTATTTTTGAAACAATCACACTCAAATGTGTAGCTTAGTGTGATCACCGAAGTGGGAGGAGGAAGAATCATGAGATTTCAATCAAAACAACAAAAAAAAATTGTTAATTTCTTCTTTATCTATTTAAGTCGACATTACAATTATTAAAAAAGAAAATTAAAAAATCTTTAATATTTCCTTAAAGAGACTTCCCTCACTCGTTTAAAATGCGTTGGCACAAATAGCTTGTAAATTATGATTATTTTACTTTCTAATTTAACTTTGTTTCTAAATTAATTATGTTTTTTTATCACGTTAGATTGGTCCATTGTCCATTCATTAGAAAACCAAATCTTTTTTGTCCCTTTTTTTTAACTAATAAATTATTGAGGCAAATATCAAGTTAAACTATCGAGGCGTATATCATATATTTGAAATTCAATAAATAATAAGTTGATTCATATATTCTTTTTCACTTAAATATCATATTTTTGATAAATAATAAGTTGTTTCTTACATCCTTTTCCATTTAAATATCATATTTTGTATATAAAAAAATTAAATCTAATGATATACGTTTAACTCACATCATATAGTGTTCGCACCATTAAATCAAAGTCATGTTAGCTTTTTTTTATATTTTCTTATTACATTATCATATGAATTTTATCAAAGAAATCATAAATACCTTTCAATATTCTAGGTTTAAAGTCCAAAAGACTTGTGAGCAGATTTTATTTTTTCCCAAGAGCATATGTCATATAATCCCTTTTTTTTTTTATTTGTATTTGATAGCCGTTCTGAAATAGATTAAATTTAATGGGAGTCCAAAAAATTCATTTTAATATAAAAGGCGCTATAGCAAAAGTAATACTCCCTTTTTTTAAAATTAATTAAATTGTTAGTTCACACCATTTAAGAAAAAGAAGATTAAGACATCTTGTTTGAATTGATTTTTGGCTCATGACTTATTTTTATTATTTTGATTTTAAAATTAGTATTTATAAGCAATTTTTTATTTTACCCAAACACTTTGAGTTTGCTTAAAAACTATTTTTACGTAAAAACATCTAAATAAATCAATCCAAATAGGCATATAAATTAAGATGACTTTCCATTTTTACTGTTATTGATTAGTGTCAAATTTATGATTAAAATAACTAAATATTATAAAATAATTAATTTTAATACTAACTAATAAAGGATAAAATGAAAAAAACATTCTAAAAATAGTTTTAGAAATTGAACAAGTAAATTAATATTTAGAAAAAGTATATATATCAACAATTCAATTAATTTAAAAGGAAGGAATTACTTATTTCAATTCGAATTCGAAATTGAAATATCTGATGGAAGAATACGTTATGTCATACTATCTTTGTTTCAAAAAAAGATGATCTAGTTTGACTTGAAACGAAGTTTACTTTTTAATCTTGTGGTTCTAAATTAAAGTTATGTCAAATGTATGCCATTTAATCTTGTGATCTTAAATATGCCACGTAAAAAATTAAAGTTAAAGTGTTTTAAAAGAAGAAAAGGAGTTATTCATTTTGAAACAATTTAAAAATAAATTAGGGATATTTTTTTTAAACGGAGGGAATAGTTGATATTTAAGCCCGGATAAAATGTAGTATGAATATTGAGGTTAATGGTTGGAGTTGGACCCATGTTCCCCTTTGAACGGTGCTATGTCCTCTCTTTTGTTCTCCCCTTCTTCTTCTTCTTCCTCCAGTTACTGCCTTCCATTTTCTCGACCATACCGAATCACTATCCTCTTTCATTACACCAAACGTAAACCACTTCGAACCCATTTCGTCCTCGTTTCTCTCTCCGCTACTTCATCCACAAAAGATGTCTGGAGAAAGACAACGCCGCCTTTTTCGCCTTCACAACACCGGCCTTACCGCCGGAATCCACAGTCAAACTCGTTCTTGGACCACAGCGTCGACATGGACGATTTATTGTCTTCAATCGGACAGACTACTAATGAGCACGAACTGTTTGCGTTAATGTCGCCTTACAAAGGTAGAAATCTTTCGATGCGGTTCATGGTCACGCTAATCTCACGTGAGTCTGATTGGCAGCGCTCGCTAGCTTTGCTTGATTGGATAAATGAAGTAGCTCTTTACACTCCCTCTGTGTTTGCGTACAATGTTGCATTGCGTAATGTACTACGGGCGAAGCAGTGGCAGCTTGCATATGGGCTGTTTGATGAAATGCGTCAAAGAGCTTTGTCACCTGATAGGTATACTTACTCCACTCTCATTACCTATTTTGGAAAAGAGGGGTTATTTGATGATGCTTTATCTTGGCTTCAGAAGATGGAACAGGATCATGTGTCTGGTGATCTTGTTCTGTACTGTAATTTGATAGAATTGTCAAGAAAGCTGTGTGATTATAGTAAGGCGATTTCAATTTTTTCTAGACTGAAAACATCAGGGATTACTCCTGATCTTGTTGCTTACAATACTATGATTAATGTTTTTGGAAAAGCAAAGCTTTTTCGCGAAGCTCAATTGTTGGTCAAAGAGATGAGGTCAGTGGGTGTTTTGCCGGATACTGTGAGTTACTCAACTCTCTTGACTATGTATGTTGAGAACCAAAAGTTTTTGGAGGCTCTATCTGTTTTCTCCGAGATGAATGAGGTGAAGTGCCCTCTTGATCTCACAACTTGTAATATAATGATTGATGTTTATGGACAGCTTGATATGGCCAAAAAAGCAGATAGATTGTTTTGGAGTATGAGGAAAATGGGAATTGAACCAAATGTTGTCAGCTACAATACTCTTTTGAGGGTTTATGGTGAAGCTGAGCTTTTCGGGGAAGCTATACATTTGTTTAGGTTGATGCAAAGAAAAAATATTGAACAAAATGTTGTCACTTACAACACCATGATTAAGATATATGGAAAGACACTGGAACATGAGAAAGCCAACAATCTTATTCAGGAAATGCAGAACATAGGAATTGAGCCCAATGCTATTACCTACTCGACCATAATATCTATATGGGGTAAAGTGGGAAAGCTAGATCGAGCTGCTATGTTATTCCAGAAGCTGAGGAGTTCCGGAGTTGAAATTGATCAAGTTCTATACCAGACAATGATTGTAGCATATGAGAGAGCTGGTTTGGTTGCACATGCTAAACGTATGTTACATGAGTTGAAGCGCCCTGACAATATTCCTAGAGAAACTGCAATAACGATTCTTGCTGGATCTGGACGAATAGAGGAAGCTACATGGGTGTTCAGACAAGCTTTTGATGCTGGAGAATTGAAGGATATTGCAGTTTTTGAGTGTATGATAGAGTTATATTCCAGAAATAGGAAGTACACCAATCTCATTGAGGTATTCGAGAAGATGAGCAGAGCAGGATATTTTCCTAATTCTAATGTGATTGCTCTAGTCCTTAATGCTTATGGGAAGCTGCAGGAGTTTGAAAAGGCAGACATGGTATATAAAGAGATGCATGAAGAGGGATGTGTTTTCTCTGATGAAGTTCACTTTCAAATGCTTAGTCTTTATGGCGCTAGAAGGAATTACGAGATGGTTGAGACACTCTATAAGATGCTAGACTCTGATCCTAATGTTAACAAGAAAGAGTTGCATCTTGTTGTTGCTGCCATTTATGAAAAAGCAAACAGAATGAATGATGCATCTCGAATTGTAAATCGGATGACTTATAGAGGAGCTATGTGATCTTAACTCTTGTATGCTTGAAAGTAAGTAATATTTGTTGTTTCAGCTGTACATATTATAATTTGTTAGTTTGTGCCTTATAATAGATTGCGTTTGTTTATAATATCATTTAAGAATTTGAGCTACATGACAGTTATTTCTCTAATTCCATGTAAATGTATAGTACAGTAGTCTCTTGTAGTTATTTTTCACTAAATCTGTCAGATTTTTTTTATCTAAATCAGTCTCATATACCACACTCACTTGTTTGGTTACATATAAAAATTACTAAATCTTTGTAACACAACTTAATTATGCTACAATACATTGACCCTTTTAGTAGAGCAAATTTTATGCTAATGTTTTTATATATTGAAATGTAATATTATACATCTTTCTCAATAACTAGACATCACAATTCAAAAAAATGTTCAAGAACATTTTCTATTGATCTAAATTTACCCAGATTCAATCGGCAATGTTGTATCTCTATATACTATAGGAATTATGAAAAAGAAACATTACAAAAGTATTGAATCTGTGTTTATTGATATGTTAATAGTCAATAATTTAACAATTAGAAGATATGATAAACATTAACTAAAAGAAACAAGACTTTAAAGGAAAAAAAAAAGGAGAAGAAGAAACAAGTTAAATACAAATAATTCTATCGGTCGAAATTAGGATATGTAGCGGTAGGATGTTGTTGTCTATAGAATTCAAGTTGAGACTGTACATCCTGAAGTTCTTGCAAACTAATCTGTAATTGTTGGCGAAGATACGAAATACACTCCACACATCCATAAACAGGAAACTTCGCCCTCATATCAGACTCGAAAATTATAGATTTCATAGCGTCTGATTTTTGATCTTCGTCTTTCAATTCCTGCAATATTTTCACTATGTTACGTACACCAAAGAGACGATGTGCATTTTGAAACTTTTTAGGCTGATTCGCTGGGAAATAAGGAGCTAAAACACAATCTGAAGTACATTTTCTTCTTTGATACTTGCATGCAGCGCAAGATACTCGACTCATTTCCACTTTTTTTTTTTTTTTTTTTTAACTATGTTTTTTTTTTCTAGAATAGATGAGAGAGGAGAGACTTTTAATTTTCAAATTTCTCATATATCTCTTTATCTCAACAATAACTCATGTTGGAATATTTGAGAGGAGACTGTTTTAACTTTCAAATTTGACATCAGGTACTATTTTATCTCAACAGAAAAACATTTTGAATTAGTTAAGCAAAGACCAAGTCAATATTATGATATCATTTGTTTCATCAAATACACTCAAGTCTCAACTTTGTTTTACTACTCCACAATCACTCAAATATTAATATTTTACCTACACTCGATCAATCTTAAAATAAATTCATTAAATTTTTCTAACATGAAATTTTGCTTTAAACTAAATTCTAAAAGAATAAAAAAGGTAGCCATTTTAATCATTTTGCGTTCCAGTGTGTCTTATCTATAAAATTCAAAATTCCTTTAGGAAGTGTTTTATCTAGGAATTCAAATTCAAATTTATTCGAACTCCACCAATACCGTTAAAAATAAATAATAGAAACTAGTAAACCGTAAACCCAAGTGTGAAACATGGTACATGTTATACTGCTAATGTTTATTTGTCAAATGGTGATGGTAGTTATATTTTTATTTGTTTAAACAAAGAGAAATTAGATTTCCTAGTTTTTGCTACTAATTACGAACTGATTTATCGTGTAAAAATTTTCTGTTCACATTGCGCCAACAAACAAGTTTTGACGACCTGTGATAAAATAGCACTAATTAATACTGAGATAAAAAGTAAAAGAGAAAGGTGTGAATTTAATTTAATTTTCAAAAGTTTAACCTCTTGGAATTACCTAACGAATTTAATTTTTTAAAATTTACCATTTTACTTTTTACCTGAACAGAAACATATGTTGAGAGGAGACTATTTTAAACTTTCAAATTTGACATCACTCAACAGAAAAAAATAACATGTTGAATTAGTTGGAATAATTATGATGTCATTGTTTATTTTATTATGACATCATGATTATTCAATGTTTATTATATAAACAAATAAAATTTATTCAATGTTTTATTATAAACAAATAAAATTTATTTTAAAAATCATTTTGAAAAAATAACTGTGGGGCTGAGTAGATATTTTATTATTTTATTCAATGTTTTTATATAAACAAATAAAATTTATTTTAAAAATCATTTTTCAATAATTTTCAGGGCCCACTTGCCATATGTGCTCTTTTCATTGATCATGTCATCGAGAGTATATCTCACAGACTTCACAATTTTTGCGGATTATGAAAGAATGTCTAATAGGAACAATTTTTTAATAGATAAAAGTGTTTAATAGGTAATAATCTCGTTGAGGTGTCTAAATGAAATATGCGGACAACTTTAAGGAGCCGTAGATGACTTAAGCCTAAAAATATATGGGAAAAGGATCAAAAATACCCCTCAACTTTGTTTTATTGGTTGACTATGCCCTTAACGTTAAAGTGAAGTTATTTTTTTACCCATACCGTTACTAATTTCACCATATATACCCCTAATTTGACGAAAATTCCCAAATCAACTTAAATTAATCCGAATCTTAGAAAAATAACCCGTTACCCATTTTTAGACCCTCTAATACTTAACCCAATAGATGAACAAAAGGAAAATTGGGGAGGAAAAAGCAATAACTTCAGCCTTTGTTACTGTCCAGCCTGCACCTCCATTAGTCATTTAACCAAAAAAGTCCTCAATACATCAATTGCCAGCCATTGATTGAGAAGAAAAGGACATAACGGATGTTTATTTCTGGTCCAACTCATCTTCCTTCTCCAACCAGAAACTTCGATTGTTTAGGGGTGATTGTTTGGTGGCTGGACAACAGCAAATGTTCAAGTTATTGCTTCTTTCTCCCCAATTTTCCCTTTGTTCATCTCTTGGGTTAAGTGTTAGGGGTTGGGCATGAATTTCAAAATGGTTAACGGGTCATTCTTTAAGATCGGGTTAATTTAAGTTAATTTGGGTATTTTCGTCAAATGAGGGGTATATATGAGTGAAATTAATAACGGTAGGGATAAAAATAACTTCACTTTAACGGTGAAGGCATAGTCAACCAATAAAACAAAGTTGAGGGATATTTTTGACCCTTTTCCCAAAATATATTACAAAATTTGACATTAATACTATGAGACATAATTTAAGCATCCAATCTAGGACTGATATATTAAAACTCCTTAGCGATCCTTATAAAGCATATGTACATATAACAAGTACCCATTTTGAACAAAAGAACTTGACCTAGCCACCTAGGCTTATTAAAGATTGATATTGATTTACCTTATCATATCAAATCTAAGGAACAGTAATGAAATGATGAAAGAAATTAAAGTAATCTATACCTCTAATTAAATTCATACTTGTATTTTCTATTAAAAGTTGAGAATTATGAGGAAATTTCCCATATAATTTACTACCATGCCAATTTTTTCCATCAGAGTTGATAAAATTTCAAAGTTTTTTTTTTTTCCTTTTATTTAAATTCAACGGCTACTTGTTGATCATGTGACAATATAATTTGCAACTTGATTTGGTCTTCTAATTTTTTTTTAGCTAAACGACATATAATTAACTAGCCCAATTGTTGTTTCCTATAGTTGAAATTTCAAATATATTTGAGGGCCAAGGAAACATGTGCCGTGCCCAAAGCATCTAAAAAATGTTGAATTTTTGAAGTCAACCCTCAAGTCATCGATTTGAACAGGTTGAATAGTACAATTTTTCGGTTTCAATTTGTTTATGTTAAGCCATTTAAAGAAAATGAAATTTTCGTTTCTAGCAATTCTTTGATTTTATTTTTACATATGTCAATGATATGTTCAAAATAATAAGATTTAAGATAGATTTGATTGAACAGTAACAAATTAAAATAAGACAAATAAATTAAAAACGAAAGAATAGTCCTCTGTCCCTATTTAGTTGTCTACTTTAGAAATAACACACATATTAAGATATCAATGATTATCATAGGTTAGTTACAATTTTATCCTTATAGTACAACTCCCCAAGTATAATAAATGTATTTTCTGATTTCAAAAAGTATGCATTACAATTTAGTAGTATTAGAAATTTTCTAGAATTAAATAAGGGTATATTAGAAAAAAATTATTATTCTTTCTTGATTTGTTAAAATGAACAATTAAATAGAAACAAAATGTTAAAAAAAATATGGACGAGTATATAATGACACTGGGAGTATTGTTAAATATTGGAAAGCAGAATCCTTTAAATAACTGACCATAAGAAAGAAGCAGGGAGTAGCAAACAAATAATTGCTTTACAAAAATTAAGAGATAATGGAGTTCTTCAACAGAGCTAAAGTTGTTCGGCTCAAAGGTCATCTTGGCAAATACCTTGTCGCCGATGATGACGAAAAAACCGTCCGTCAAAGCCGTAACGGGTCATCAAAAAAGGCACGTTGGATGGTCGAAATGGTCCAAGGCAATCCTCATCTCATTCGTCTCCGGAGTTGCAATGACAAATATTTATCGGCATCTGAGGACGCTTTCCTCCTCGGCATGACAGGTAAAAGAGTACTCCAAGCATTACCAGGTAGCACGACAGATGGTTTAATTGAATGGGAGCCAATAAAGGAAGGATATCAAGTGAAATTAAGGACAAGAGGAGGAAAATTCTTGAGGGCTAATGGAGCAACACCTCCATGGAGAAATTCTGTAACTCATGATTTACCTCATAGAACTGCTACACAAGATTGGGTATTATGGGATGTAGATGTGATTGATATATCTGTACTGGATTCTGAATCCTTACAGAGTTATCCTTCAACTCTATCGAGTTTTTCTTCTTTTGCAGAGGATGATTTTAACGATTATTCAAACATTCATCGCTCTGTTTCTGAAATTCCCAGCTGTCCATCAATTTCATCAGATCGGTCTTCATGTTCAAGTTCCAGACAGGTATGACAACTAGTGGTCACAAATGGATTAAATTTGAACGGATAAAAATCAATAAATGAGTTATAGGCCCCATTCGAGTTTAATTGAGTAAACATAACTCAATCGTACGAATTGGGAAATTGATTGATTTGGAATATTTTCTTAAATTTATTTTATGCTTCCTTTGATCTATGAATGTAGAATGGCATGGAATTCTTCGACAGAGCTGAAGCAGTTAGACTTCAGAGCCATCTCGGAAAGTACCTACTGGCGGATGAAGACGAACAAACTGTTCGACAGAGCAGAAACGGATCATCGCACAGGGCGCGATGGACAGTCGAATTAGTTGCCGGAAAAAACAATTTAATTAGATTAAAAAGCTGCTACGGGCTGTACCTAACAGCAACTGAGCAGCCATTTCTTTTGGGAATGACTGGTAAAAAAGTTGTTCAAGCTCTTTCAACAAAGAATATGGATGGGTCAATTGAATGGGAACCAATAAAAGAAGGATTTCATGTGAAGCTTAGAACAAATGAAGGGAAATATTTGAGGGCTAATGGAGCTACACCACCATGGAGAAATTCTATAACACATGATGTTCCTAACAGGACAGCTACTCAAGATTGGGTTATGTGGGGAGTAGAAGTTGTGGATATCACTATTACAGATACTACTGAATCAGTATCGAGGAGTTTATCGCCAGTGTCAAGTTTCAATTCCGTGCTCGATGATTATACAACTTCTCCTGATACTGGATCCCCAAATGTCGTAAACTACCAATCCAAGAGGTCTATGAATACACCCCTGAAAAAGGTACTATATTTTTTCGATAAGTTTAAAATTTCTATAATTGTCCGTGTAAATCAAATAAAATCATGAATAACATGCTATAATAGGCTAAATTGAGTCAATAATGTGAATATGTTTTATCCTTTTTACATTAGCAACGATGGCAAATATCTTGTTTTCTTCCACTAGGCCACGTACTAGTCAACAACCTAATTTGGTAGGGTCAACATGCAAGGCTGGAATATTTCTTTTTGCTATGTCGATCAATTGTAGTAATTTGAAAATATGTATATCGATTCTTCAATAGTCAAAATCATTAAAAAGGTTAACGTACGTCTAAAGTGACAGCAGGATTAAAATAAAAAAGTTAGGGCCTCTTTGAAGAGTAAATTTGGTGTACAATTGAACGTAATCATACAGTTTGACATACTAGTGAAGTAATTACTTGATCACATGATATATTGATTATTGAGTCTAATTTTTGGGGGTGGGGGCCTGGGGCAAAGATCAGATTATTTTTCTAAAATATATTTGATGGGGGCCTAGGGACAAAATCAAACAGTACTTAAAAATATATATTTGTGGGGGCGTGGGAAAAGATCACGCAGAGTGAGACGGAGAGTGGGGTTCGAAGGTGGCGGGGGTGAGAGAGTCAAAGTAGTGGGGTTATGAAACTTATTTTTTCTACATTCTTAAATATGTCATTTCCCTAGAACTTATTTTCTTAGAGAAAATATTTTTAAAATATTTTGATAAATCAAGCTTTTTCCAAGGCAATGTACAAAAATAAAAGAAAAATATATATATAAAAGCTAATATACAACTTAAACTCCTTTCAACTTATTAATTTATCTATCTTACTTATATTTTTAATTTATTCTAAAAAAATATTTTCTCAGTTTAAAAAAGAATGATATTATTTTCTTTTTAATCTGTTTAAAAAAGAATGATTCTTTTTCTTTTTTGGCAACACTTTAACTTTCTACGTGACATGTTTTAAGATGAAAAAATTTAAGGACATTTTGATACATTTGACATAACTTTAATTTAGAACCACAAGATTAAAAAAAAAATTCTTTCTTTTCTTAAACTCCGTTCCAAGTCAAACTAGGTCATTCTTTTTTAAACGGCGAGAATAATTTTTTTTTCTATTTACAACTCACATACATTCTATATGTTTAATTTAATGGAACAAGATCCAAAAATTCGCTTTACTTTTTAAAAATTAAATTTAGTGTTAAATCAAAGTCAGATAAATAGATTAAAACGTGAGATTACTATTTTCATATCTCATGTGACATTGCTTTAATAACCATTAATGAACGCCTTTAGCTTCCATTGTTAGTTACTTGATAAATTTCCAGATCTTTTTTCGCGTGTCCATCCACATGGAACCTTCTTTCTAAATACTCAAAGAATCACTGATACATGTGGATTTCTAGATTTTTTTTAAACAAAAATTAGTTTTATAAAGCGTTGTTTGATCATTGCAATTTGCAATTTTTATTTTTTTAAACCATTGCAGAATTCTGGGATGGAATTCTTTCAGAAAGCCAAATCTGTTAGGCTAAAAAGCCGACATGACAAATTCTTATTAGCAGATCCTGATCAAGAAACCGTGTACCAAGATCGCAATGGAACTTCCCAGCGTGCAAAATGGACAATTGAATTCCCTGAAGAAGTCGAAAATGTTATCAGGTTGAAGAGTAGCTATGGAAAATATCTAACAGCCACAGATGATCAATTCCTTTTTGGTGTTACGGGTTGCAAAGTTGTTCAGAGTTTGCCTAAAAAGTTAGATTCCTTAATTGAGTGGGAACCAATGAAGGATGGATTCTTAGTGAAGCTTAAAACCAGATATGGGAATTATTTACGCGCAAATGGTGGATTACCCCCTTGGCGAAATTCAATTACACATGATATACCTCATAGACATCACGATTGGATCTTATGGCAAGTGGATATTGTTGAAGTACTGCCTGAATCAGAAATTGTTTCACAATCACGATTGGACGATAATTCCAGCTCTTCTTTTCATTTTACATCCCCTACATATCATGGGAGTGAGGTTAGTTTACTCAAAAAACAGCTAGTCTTTGTTCTTCAATCATACTGCAATATGAGATGAGATTGTTATTTATTACTCCACTATTTAATTTACAGTCAAGAGATGCATTTGATGCTTCCACGGTGAAGTCTGAAGGTCGGTTGATCTATTACCATGTGGCTGATGAAAATGGATATGCAAATGATGCAGTGGAAGGGCCATCTTTTCAATTCAAAGGGCACAGTGTAGGGGAGCTGACTCAAAAGTTGGAGGAAATAACAGGGCTGAATAATATTACTGTCTGTTCACGAAACAAGTTCAATGGGAATCTATATCCACTCCGTTTAGCATTGCCTCCAAACAACGCGGATATGAATGTTGTGGTACTTCCTGCATCAGCCAAAAGTAAGTAGAATTCACCATCTCCGTGTGAAACAAGTTGCATATTTGATCAGTTCCTCGAGAAACAAAGCTGTACATTTCTCTTCTTTTTTTTCATGTCTCAAGCTGGTAAATTTGCCGAGATTGTTAGATACATTTTCTTTTATTGCTATTTTCACAGTGCATGGCAATTGCAATGTCATTTAGTTTTTTCATTCATGAGCAGAAGTCCGTAAAAACAATTTTTTTTTGTAGTGGAAGTACTAATATCAGATGGTCTCTACTGGTTATGCAACGCTACTAGATGCATGCCACATGCTATTGGCTAAGTTTTGCATCTGTAATAGTTGCAGATTCTGTTCGAGATAATGATATTTTAATGAGTTTAAACTAAAACCATGGGCGATTTTGGATGTATGAACCAAATCGATGAAATTCATACCAGAACCATAATCTTTATATTTGGTTTCCTAAGAAGTATGTCATTCTAACTGATGAACCACCCTGACTCCTTGCAATCAAGTGTTTTCTTCTGTGTCTCTGTTAGCCAGTGTTTTATGGCTAGTTGACAGTAGCCATAAAACTTGATATCCTCAACTTCTTTGGTTTAAAGCTGCAGAAAGGGAAGTTTTAGGGAAAACTCATAAACAACAAAACACTCATTATGTCAATTATTACAACATTCACAATAAAGGAAAAAGCAAACTGAAAAATTGTTTTCATTTACTTTCTCAATAGATATACAACTTAATTCTCATACAACAACAAATTCTTGAAAGAAAAGGCTCCTGGCTTCTCTAAAAAATTTCCAGGAGACAAATGTGTTGAAACCAATCTATTATACACCGTAATCCTAAAGTAAAATACGTGTGATTGAGATCATCACACCAAATATAAATGCCTAATATCCATTGCACGACTAGTAAGAATATTGTCAACAGGAGCACAAGCCTCGAATGTTGATGATCCACCGTTGTATAGAAAGAATGGATCTTTCAGCAACTCTTCTGCAGACGGCCTAACAGACATAGGAAGCATACACTTCTCAATAATATCTCTCACTCTGTAGTCCTTCACCTTTCCGAGAGACACAGGCTTTACACCAGTGTACACTTTCTTAAATATATGCATCTGATTGCTGCATTCCATATATGGATATTCACCGGTAACCATAGTCTCAAGAAGACACGTCCCGAATGAATATACATCAACCAACTCATTGTATTCTCCATTGTAGCACTCTGAGCCATGAATTCAGGGGTACCTTTAGGCTCTTTTTCTTTCACAAAATCACCATCCATAATACAAACAGCCAGCCCAAAATCTCCAAGTGTAACTTGCTTCCCCATCACTAGCAACAAACACATTGTCACATTTGATGTCTCGATGAATGATCTTAGGGCTCTGGCTATGGAGAAAACACAAACCTTGCAGAATCTTTCTTCCCCAATTCTTGATACTCACCAAATCAACACCAACACCATTATGAATATACTTTTTCAAGCTGCCCGAGGGGAACAACTCCGTGATCATGTTCAAAATTTTGGACTCTGAATCAAACCAATAAATGTAACACTTAATAATTCTTTCATGGTTTAAGGACTTCAACAGAGTAGCTTCTTCAGCAAACAATTTTTCATCATCTTCATAATAAACTATTTGGTTCCACGCGATTTCAACTTGCTGAACACGATCCCATCCAATGTAGACTTCTTTGGAAGCGCCTCCACCCAACAACTGATCATATCTAATGTACCTGTCACAAGGAGATCTCTCAACAACTGTGTTGAACTCGTAATCCATTGTGCAAACACTAACAATAACTAAAATTCAAGTTAGAAGAAATTAAAAAGATATGAGGTGATCAAAGTAATGCTAAGGGTTACCAATAGTGTATATATACACGTTATATAGTCCTCCTAGTTAGAATTGGTTAGGAAATAACTAAAAACTTATTTGATCTGGATTGGGTAAAGAAAGAGATTAGGACTTAAAAAAGCTTCTAAATTCTTTATAGAAAATAATAAGTAATTAGATTAATTTAATTGAAACTTAATTAATCTTTCTGTTTAATTTTACTCGTATACTTTTGGCCTATCAAGAGAGCAACATATTTATTATTTTGAAGAAAAAAAACTCAAATAGGATAGTATACCTGAAAAACTTTTTAAACTCTACAAAACGGAACAGTAAAATCATGAAACTCTCTTTGAAATTGATAAAACTTTCTTTGCTACAAGCTAGCTCTGGAATCTGAACTTCTTTTTCTATATCATCTAATATAATTGTATCTCTTTATATAGAAAACATTAATGCTGAAAATACTAACTTACTTCACATGCTTCACACACTTCACATGTCACTGTCTTCACTGTATTTAACAACCTCTAACAAACTTCATAACAACTCACTGATTCTAGAAGAATCTTAGTTGATTCTATTAGTAATTCAATAATACTTTTTTTTTATACAATTATTAAAAAAAAAAGATTAACCTTATAGTTATAGTAATAGATCAATAACCACTATTTTTTTTGTTCAATTTCAATCGATTCAGTTTTTCACACCCATCTCAAGTTATTATATTTGAACTACAAATTTAAAAATATTTTGAATATATTTTATATCTTTAACTTAAAAGACAATAAAATTCAAAGTTCTATTTGATTTCTTAAAAGCTAAAATTTCAAACAAATTAAAAAGAATGAAACCCGCTTCGGCTTTGCCCCGTTACGACCCCTATTTGTTAAGCGGGCTGACCGTTAGTGGGAACAGATGGACTCTGATCGCCAATTGGATAACTGTGCCGCCGTCTGCTTTCTAGCCGGCGATTATGCCGATGGCCACCAACAAGATAGGCGGAAAATTTGCTCTTATTGTGATAGGCCAGTAAAAGTTTGTTTATGCAACATAATCCCATCGGAGCCGATAAGCACTGTTACTCGAATCGTAATTCTTCACCACCCTCACGAGCAGCGCCACAAGCTTGCTACGGTTCCTGTTCTATCCAAGTGCCTCGACAATTGCGATGTTATTGTTGGCCGGAGATTACGCTACGGTGATTGCGACATTCTCGATTCCCTCCATGATGATGCTCTTGGAAACCCTAATTTCACCAGCAGAGCTATTTATCTCTTTCCTGGTATGAACTGTTTGTATAATTATCTTGTGTAGTTCCCATATGTGCTTAAATTGATAAATTGTTTGAGGGCAAGTATGAACAAAATTTATTACTTAAGCTAAAGACTACAAAAACTCATATTGTACAAGTATCTTGAGTTTTGAGTTTTTGTTGTTGTCTCTTGATAATTTATTTGAGAATAGTGCTGTCTCGTGATTCCCTCAACAGCTTGACCCGCAGCAGATTACTTTTATCTAACTGAATTCCATGAATGTTTTTGTGGGCAGACATCTATTGTGTTGACAAAAAGTTAGATTTTTTCTTGGTAGCCGTGGTGTCAGGCTAGATTGATATTTGAAAGAAAGAAAACAGAAAATGCTCCCACAATTGGAAGATGATTCACCACTAAGTAGAGAAAACAAGAAAATATATTTACTTTTGTAGGTAAAAGGAAAGCCATTATGCATAGGTTCGTGCTTATGGAAAATCCATTACTTTTAATCCGGTATTATCGTGTGTGGCTTCTCTATGTACAAAGCTAATGGTACCTGGAAGATGAGACTGATGGTTACTAAAATAAAATCATCCTGAGGACAGAAGCTTTTGTTCTCTCCATGTGCGTAGATAATATTGGATCTTGGAACTATGGTCCTCCATGATATTTGTGTGAGCTTTGTGGCGTTGTTTATATCTTAATTATATATTAAAAGAAACAATAGATCTTAAGGTTTCACTTGGATTCAAATTATCTCTTTGTTTTGCTACTCAAGTATATAATCGTCTTTTTGTATTTACGGCTAGTTTTTCTCCCATTACATGTATATGTTCTTAACTGTTTAACTGTTCTCCTCACTTGCGCTTTTCTTCACTGAAGCTCATGCCTCAGACTGCACTTTTCTCTTAAAGCTTCAGTAGACTTAAGTGCCTTCCCTTTGACAATAATACCAAAATAAATTCTTAAAAAAGAAAAAGATACTGAATGTGGTCATGCACTTAAGC
>CM040619.1:77770160-77798508 GCA_022817965.1 Solanum lycopersicoides
CAATGTCCAAAAGAATGACGGAGGTTATCTGCATACCATTTACGATAGTTCGGAGGTATATTTGTCCTTTTTCCCTAATTATTATTATAATAATCATAATAATAATAATAATAATAATGATAATATACAACAATAATAATAATAATAATAATAAAAAAATTAAAAACAATAAAAAATAAAAAATAATATAAATAATAAAATAATAATAATGATATATAACAATAATAAATAATAATAATAATATATTAATAAAAATAATAATAATAATAAATAATAATTAATAATATATAATATATAATAATGAATAATAATAAATAAAATAATAATAATAATAATAATAATATATAATAATAATAATAATAATAATAAAGAAAAATAAAATAAATAATAATGATAATAAACATAATAAAATAATAATAATAATAATAATATAATTATAATAATAATAATGATAATAATAAAGAATAATAAAATAATAATAATAATAATAATAAAATAATAAATTATTACTACTACTACTACTAATAATAATAATAAAAGAATTAAGGATAAAAAGATAATATACGCGATTAATATAAAATAACTTTTAAATTGGAAAAAAAAGCACTCCTCACCTAGCTTTTAACTTTTGATTTAAAATAAGTTACTTTGATATTTGTCAATACTCTAATAAGTCAAAAACTGACTTTTAAGTCAGTTTGATCACCTTTTAAGCCCATCCAAACAGGCTATTATTATTTTATTTTTTTGGAAAGGATCAAAGTTACTAAACAAAACCCATAACAAATTAACCCATTTCCAATTTCCTTATCTAAGTGTTCTTCGCCTTCTTCTCACTGTTCTTGCTAAGTACCCTAAGAACACTCAGAGTCTTTATCATGGCTAACACCTAAATCCTATCTCGTCTGACAAAATCAATCGAATAGACCTGGTATTTATCATTCAACCAACGAACAATTCGGCGATAATGTAAGCAAATCGGCTGTTTGTGCATTTAGCACGCATGGACCCCTCCTCTCCCATCCCCGCCACAAAGAACATTCATCATCCAACCCAACAAGACACATCCATCCAAAGAGATATTCGGCTGTTTGTGTTTCTTTTGTTTTGACAGATTTATTTCTTTATATTGGGACTTGAAAATCCCACATATATTTGACACAAAAGAATCAATATTAGAAAAGAAAAAAACGCTTTGCTAACAGTTATGAACAACTTCTACAAATAGATATATACAAGTTGTCATCGAGTGGTGAACAACGAGAAGAAAGGGGAAGAACATTGAGATGAAGAAAGATTGGAAATGGGTTATTTGTTATCGCTCTTGTTTAGTTTAGTGGGTCGGGTTTTGATTCGGGTTAAAAAAGAAATTAGATAGTTTTAATTAGAATTGGATAATTTTAATTGATTTTGGGAGTTTCCATCAAATGAGGGGTATATTTGTTAAGTTTATTAACGAAAGAGATAAAAATAGCTTGCTTTTAACGATAAGGATAAAGTAAAACAATAAAACAAAGTTGAGGAGTAATTTTGACGATTTTCCTTTTTTTTTTTTTTTGTTTATGTTATGTATAACTAATGCTTAGCATTAGTTACAACTTACACACTCAGAGGCGAACCCAAGATTTGAAGATAGGGGGACACCACTAAGAGTGACTCAAGGGTAAGGCTATGAGTGACTTTAAGAGTAAGGTTAGCGGAGCACCCTGCTTACTGCTTAGGGTGCCAAAAATTTTGAAGCCTCAATAAATTTTAAAAGTGAATTTTATCATTTTATTTCACTTTAATCAATATTGAACATTATAATTAATTAAAAAAATTTTAAAAAAAGAACAATCAACTACTTATCAAGAATATATTAGCACTTTGAATAAACAACTCAAATCTTCACATTAATAAATAAAATTCTCCAGGATTCGGTTTAATTGATTGCAAATCAAATTCATCTATAAAACCCTAAAAATTATTTCTAAAACTAGAAATTGATTGAGAAAAATTATGTTTCGTAAAAAATCTATCCATTTCAAATCATAAGAATCAACAACGAATCTCACAAAGAAATACGCTTATAAAGAAGAACTTACCAATTTATACAAGATAATGGGAGTAGGACTTTAATTATACGATGAATAATACTTGTAAGCGTAGATTTTCTAGAAGTCTTATATTTTGTTTAGAATTATGTTAGAAAAAGTTAGTTTATATTTTGTTTAGAATTGTGTTGAACTTTTATTTATTTTTAAATTCAATTAACAAAAGAATGAGACAAAAAAAAAATTTAAAGAGAAAAATGCTGAATTAGTATAAAAAGAGTTACCTTTGGCAAGAATTGATAATGGGACCCAAAAATTAAAGAGAAAAAACTGAATTTTAAGTAAAAAAAAAAATTACCTTCAGCAAGATTCGATCTCGCGCGAATTTGCTTCAAACAGGAGACTTCAACCCGTGCACCCGCAATAACTTTTTGTTGTTCGGGTGCAAACTTATATCTATTATCGTTTTACCATTTGTCTATACATATAACTATGATTTTTTTTTTAAAGTTATCGGGTGCACGTGCACCATCACGGGTGCATATGGGTCCGACCTTGTACACACTCCATTGTGTATTGAGGAGTGTATTACTAATACTTTGAATTTTAGATATTAGTAATGCAAATAATTTAATACATGTATTATCATGATTAAAATTTTGAATACCCATCAAAAGTATTTTTACATCTTTTCCATCATAACTGTGGAGGTTACTTTTATAAATAAATATTTTATACAATACATACTTTTCTTAATAGACCAAACTAAACAACGTATAAAAATATTCTATATATAACTAATACACATAACCAATAATAATAAATTATTAATACAAATATTACTAATATATTTTATTTAATATTATTTTTATACCTACTCTACTAAACGACCCATAGCAAACATTATCATCTGAAAGGAAAATCTCCATGCCATAATTTTTTTTTGAGATACATATACTAAAGATAGTCAACATTTATTTTCACTCGAACAAAATATATAAGTTAAAATACTATGATTAGTATATCTTATCAGTTTGGACTTTGGAGGCGAAAATATGTGGCAGATAAGTCAACATGTCAAATTATTATTTTTTAAATCTTCATCTAGAAATAAAAAGAAAAGAAAAGAAAAGAGAAGGTTCTTTTCACACTTTCTTTTAACTACTTTGCACTTATATATCCAAACAAAAGCAAATATATATAAATTAATACATATAGGATGTTCGAAGAAGTTCACTGCTGATTTTCTAGGAATAAATTCTCAATAGTCTTGCAAACTACTTTTATCGTTGATTTATCTAATTGTCTCTTGGTCAATTTAACAATGCTACAAATTATATATCTTGTTTGTCGCAAGAATATAATTCGGCACTCGACCTGTTTTACTCAATAATTAATACATGTTATATCAATTTATAATTGTTTCACAAAATATTTTGGACATTTTGCAAAATTCATCAACTTTTTCTTTTTCTTCTTTTAATGTTCTGGTTGAAGGTATTGGGGAAAATTATTCCAATATGAAATTTCGAATAAGATAATATAGGGTTCAGTCGGCCATGTACAATAAAGAAATCACTTCATAATGATGTTGTATTTGGTGACAATATACTAAATAAACATGCATGCGTTAATTATACGAAAAATTATAGTCTTATAAAATTAATATAATTTCGCAAGTAAACTTTAAAAAAAGTGAAATGGACATAAATTTTATCTTTCAATATACATGTATTATTAATTAATGTTGAGATAAACTTATTTAAAGGTATATAGGCGATTCATACTCCCCGTCTCATTTTATGCCTATTTATTAGGCATATGATTTTACTTGCTTGGGCATCAAGTCGGCCCTGACCGACGCCCACTTGAATGTACAATTGAAAAAGGTTAGAAAAACTTAGCTTATGAAGTTTCCAGTGTAGTGCGCTTTGGCTCACATGGGTAAATTGTAAATGAAAACATGAGGCATAGCTGGACTTTTGGACTATCTTTTGTTGCCTTTCTTTAGGAGAAGGTCAGAAAAATTTTTGGGGAAACATCCTAACAAATGTATCAATGCATGAGGCCCTACAAAAAAAAAGCATTATCTTTTAATATTTTTTTTAATAATACATAACTACTTCTTTAACTCAGCCTCAATCTATGGTTTTTATGACCTCCAATTTTGATAGGTAAAAGTAATACTTAAATTTATGTAAAGTTAAGCAAATAGACATATGTCCTATTTAACATAATATATATATAATATTTATTTATTTATTTAATTATATATAATTTAATGTTTATTTATATAAATTTAAAATTTGGGAGTATAAATATCAGATGAGACCAAGTTAATGCGCGAGGAGTTTTCAAAATAGTTGGATGATGCAGTTTGATGACGCAATTTGCAATACAAATATGTCATCGCCATTTAGCACTTCATTGTGTCCGCGTTGAACCGGTCAATATTCTTGCGTTACACGCTGCAGACACTGTTTCAAAGTATTAACTTTAGCCAATTTTTATTATATAGTTGAACTTACAAACTTCTCAAATCATAACAAAATTACTCATCTCCCATTTTTCATTTCTCATCCTCATTCATAATCTTTACCGCCATGACAGCATCATTGACTGAATTATGGTCCAAGCTAGGTGGACTGATGTTAATATGGGGCATAATTCAGCAGTACTTTCCCCCTTCACTCAGCAAGCGCTTCGATTACTTATGGCGCAGAGTGGAGAATTATTTCTACCCTTACGTACAAATTACCATTGATGAAATCTCACATGGTAAAAGAAACGAAATGTACGGTCATATCAACTCTTATTTGGGTACTAAGTCCATCAAAAAGGATGCTAAGTTGCTCAAAGTTGAAAAGTCTAAGAACAGCAAGTCTTTTGCTGTTAGCTTGGATGAAGGAGAAGAAATTACTGATGAATTTAAAGGTGCTAAATTCAGTTGGCGCAATTACTCTGTAAAATTATCCGATGATTCTTCAGGTCATCGGTCTAGCCGGTCTAATTCCGTTCCAATGGAAAAGAAAAGTTACAGATTAACTTTTAATCAAGGAGACAGAGAAATTGTTACCGGAAAATACTTGAACCATATCATGGAAGAAGGCAAGGCAATTCAGTTCCTGAACAGGAAACAGAAGATTTACTCAAACAATTGTAGTAATGATTGGTATTGGTATGGTAAAGGTATGTGGAGAGACATCAATTTTGAGCACCCTGCAACTTTTGATACTCTGGCTATGGATCCTAAGAAGAAAGCGGAAATAATCAACGATCTCATTGCCTTTAGCAAGGGAAAGGATTATTATTCCAAAGTTGGAAAGGCGTGGAAGCGCGGTTATCTTCTTTATGGTCCACCAGGAACTGGAAAATCAACTATGATTGCAGCTATTGCAAATTACTTGAACTATGATATTTATGATCTTGAGCTCACCTCTGTTAAGGATAACTCAGGGCTTAAGAAATTGCTTATGGAAACAACGAGCAAGTCCATCATTGTCATTGAAGATATCGATTGTTCTATCGATCTCACTGGCAAGAGAAAGAAGAAAAAGAAAAAGGAAAAGGAAACAACCAGTGAAGATCAGGAAGAAGATTCTGACTCGTCAACAGAAAAAGAAAAAGAAAGTACGGAAAACAAGGAAACGAGCAAACTCACACTTTCGGGGCTGTTGAATTTCATCGATGGAATATGGTCAGCTTGTGGTCAAGAAAGAATAATTATATTTACGACAAATCACAAGGACAAACTTGATCCAGCTCTAATACGAAGAGGACGTATGGATATGCACATTGAGATGTCTTATTGCAGATATGAAGCATTCAAAGTGTTGGCTAAGAATTACTTGAATTTGGAAAAACACACTTTGTTTCAACAGATTCAAGGTTTATTAGAGGAAGTAGACATGAGTCCTTGTGATGTGGCTGAGCACTTGATTCTCAAAAATGCTTCAGGAGGGCCTCAAATTTGCTTGGATAACTTAATTCAAGCTCTGCAAGAGGGCAAGAAAAAGGCAAATAAGGATTCAAAGGAATCCAAGGAAAAAACCAAGCAGAATTCCATGAAAACTAAGAAGTTCTACTCGAAATTTCTCAGAAGTTTGGGCAGCGTAAAAAAATTGCTCAAATGATAACTTCAACTTCAATTACCCCATCATTTTTTCTATTTTTGGTGGCCTGGGGGTTTGGGATTCTCCATGTATATAGTATTGTATTAATTGTAGCCTCAAGTAAGAATAAGATGCTGTTTCATCTTCGAGGCATTAGCAACTGCAAGGATGTCAAAATTTACATCTTCTTAGGCACTAGTGTACTACTCATGTTGTTACATGGTTCTTTATAATTACTTAATTTAACATAATCATCCATTATTTTCTAAAATTCACCAGTTGGTTTAATTTATTTCAAAATACTAGCAATATATTCAACCTCAACAACTGCTTTGAAATCCTTACTTGAAATCTGTAGCATCATACTCAATTCGATTTTGGAAGAAATTCATTAAGTTATTTATGTATTGTGTTGTAGTCAATCGCTCAATCCTGCTACAGTTTATCTTTTCTAAGAAATTCATTAAGTTTTTTCTTTTTTCTTTTAATGTGCATTTGGTTGAAGGTATGAGAAAATAGATTCCGATATGAAATTCTTCAGAAGATAATATAAGTGTTAAATGAACCTACATATATACTTATTTCTCTTTATTTTGCTTCACGCTTATAGATTTTGACATTGTAATTCGACTAACTAATATTTGAACCAATAAAGGTACATATTTTGTATTTAGAACTGAAAAAGGTCAGAAAAGCATATCTGCGAAGTTTCACTCCTATGGATAAAATGAAAACAAGTAGACATGTTAGTTTTACACGAGTGATTCGAAAGTGACGGATTTTAGTGATACATCTTTGTTTAATAGCTGTAATTTTGACACTTTGTACCGTCTTTTTTGACAATGTGGCACTCCCTTTCTGTGAGGGTGGTTGAGAAAAAATCTAACGTCACAAATAATTTAGTATAAAAGTATTTCTTTTTGTTTTAATTGTTAAACTAGCTAGTAAGGCCACTATTGACACCCAATTTTGATCCTCCCCGATAGGAATTAATTCATGAGCTTCTTAAATTCTCAAACAATTTAAAATAATTGGTTTTTATAAATTTGGGAAGTTTACGATTAAATTAATTATTTTATTTTTTGTTAAGATTAAGAAGCTCGCTAAATTAATTTATGTGAATTCATCTTATTAATCAATTGCTTTAAACCATTCAAATAGAAAATTTTGGACTTTGCATTTGTCCCACATCGCTTCTACATCTATTTTGAACTAAAAATTTGGTCCTATATAAGTCCCTCTTCATTTAACCAAAGACGGGGGGAGAAGAAAAAAAAAAGGAGGATACCAAAGAGTACCCAGAAATTTTCGGAAATTCTTGGTTCCATAGTTTAATATTTATAAAATATTTTTTGTGGCTTTTCGAGTTTGGAGAGGTGGTGGAATCGTCTCCGTCAAACTCGTAGTCTCGGTTCGCTGCCCAGAATCAGGTATTTATTTATTTATTTATTTATTATTTATTTATTTTTATTTTTTTTTATTTTTTATTTATTTATTTATTATTTATTTATTTATTTATTTATTTATTATTTATTTTATTTATTTTTTATTTATTTTATTTATTTTTTATATGCATATATGTATACATATATATAATTTGTCAATTACCCAATTTGCTAACTATTTGGATCTTAAGTTTAATTAGTATTAACGTTTAGTTGCTATTACTGTCATACTTCTATGTGTGTATTAATTTGCCATAGCAAATTGATTTCGTTTTACATCATGGTCTAAAATATTTATTTAGTTATTCCTACATCATTGTTATATTTAATTCTAAGATTATTACATATTTTGGATATTATTGCTTATCTATTATGTGTGCTTTTAGATAAAATTAACGACATCATTGCCTTCTCATACCAAGCTATTTATTTATTTACTCATTTTGACTTTAGATGTTAAGTTGTAATCTGCTTAGGTACATTCATTACTTTGAAATCGTTTAATCTTCTTTAAGATATGATTTAGAGATATTATTTTCAAGTGCTAATTTTTATTTTTGCTCTTCACTGCATGTAAAATTCGTCCGAGTTTCAACGTGAACTCTCACCCTCTCCTTTGCATTCCATGAGAAGAGCCGTAAAGGCTCAAAGTTCCTCTTTTCCAGTCAACCTATTAAGCCGATGGACGGGTCCCAATATTTAAAGAATTGAAGAAAGTCGGAGAAGATGAATTAGAAGACCCGTTTTATATTTTGTATTTCGTATTGTATCTATCTTAAGGCATTAGCCCTTGTCGTCTTTTACTTTACTGTATTTATTTAGTATTAATTATTTGCTTAGTCTAGGACAGGTACGACAGGAAATGGGTCAAAAACCCAAAACAGGTGGGTCCAAAAATCGGTCAAGGCGGACAGAGAACCCGATTTTGGACCCAATTCTCTTTCCCTCTCTCTTTTTATTTCTCTCTTTTACTTTATTTGCTTATTTGTTTGCATACTTGTCCTTAATTTTAAAAGTTAGAAAAATCCGAATCCCCGCGAATGTCGTAAATGTTTTTATCAACTCAAAATTAAAATAATTTTGCAAAATGAAATGACCTAAAAAATAAGTTAGTATTTCAACTCTCTACTTCTAAATATTTTATTCAAGTCAAGATAAAAGCAAAGTTTTAGCCAAATTTGTTAGTTGCTGAAAAACCGTTTTAGACGGATGTTTTAGGTGCCTAACACCTTCCTAAAACATTAATTTGAATCCCCGAACCCTTTAAATGTTTTCAAGCAATTTTCTCTGTTAAGTTATTTGAAAGTAATAGTTTTCTTGATTTTTCTTCAAAAATTTAGTGGCGACTCTAAAAAACTGAAAAACCCTTATAAAAGGTTAAATTTTCGATAAAACAGCCACGTAACCCAAAACCAACATGGCTCATCCCATATGATTTTTGCCTTTCTAATTACAAGAAACATTTCTACTACTAGAGTCTAGACCAATCTTCAAACATTTTACAATATTAGTTAAAATCAACCAGCTTAATATAATGTAAAGATGTTTAGGAATTGTAAGCCCACAAAGCTTAAATTCGACAAACATTACTCTAATCCATTCTTTTTCTATTTTGAAACATGCCAAAGTAATAATAAAAAAGAAATGGATATGGCACTTTTCTTTTGTTAATTTATTCAATATTGTGATTAATTAAATATTGTAAAAAAATAAAATAAAATGGAGCAACAAATGGTATTTATTTTAGTGTTTAAAAAATACTTTGCTTAAACTGTCTATATAAAATATGTTAATTTCTTCAACATCGTGATCAATTAAGAGTTGATTTATGTCAAAATACTTGCAATCAACATCAACAATTATTTCACAACACGTATAATTGAAATATGCAAGCCGGCTCTTGCCTATGAGTTTTTAGGCATTGGCCTTAGGTCTCCAATATTTGGGGGCCTCAAATTTCTTTAAAAAATATTATGTATCTTAATTTTTAACTCCACTAAAATATAAAGCAAGAAAATATTATTTTGGATTTCTACATTTTCTTCACTAACACTCACATTTTTATTCATTTCAACTCTTTTTGTACTCTATTTCTTCAAATCTTTTATAGTTATATGTCAAAAATTTAAATAAGGCATAATACATATATTGGACCCTAAACTTGGCTTCAAATTTTAACTTTGACCTCCAACTTTTATAGTGCACAAACAAACACTTTAACTATCCTACCTTTAACTAAATAAACACGCGATTTTTGGAGTCAAAGAGAGTGAAATGCAAACGCTCCCACATGTATTAGTAAGCCACTCAATGACTGCCAACTAATTAAATATTTTACACGTCATTTTAGAATTAAAAAATAAAATAAAATGAGATTTTTATTTGAAATATAAAAAATATATATAAAAGGGTTCATTAAGGGTAGAGTTGTCATTTCAACATTTTTTTTTCCGTTTTGGGCCTTAAAAATTGTACCTAACTCACGCAAAATACGTGCAGATCACGCGTTTTGCCAGGTAAGACTCGCATGTTTATTTATTAAAAGGTTGGATAGTTAAAGTGTTTGTTTGTGCACTATAAAAGTTGAAGGTCAAAGTTAAAATTTGAATCCAAGTTTAGGGTCTAATATATGTTATATGCCTTTAAATAAATAGTCGCAAACGTAGAACAAAGTGATTATAAATTATTTTTTAGTTCTTTATAAATTTTCTTATTAATATAGGCCTATAAAGTTATTAACTTTTTAAATCAGATTCTATGATTCTAATTCTTGTCATTAAAGTTTATCAACTTATTACTTATAGAATTGTCTTAACAATTCATACAATAATTCTCCCAATAAAAGAATATTTTTTAATGTTGAATTGATAAATCTTACCTAAAAATAATAATTATATACTTGAAAATATCATTTATATAAAAGATATTAAGTAATAATTTACATCTAAAATTTAGAAAAATAAATAAAGGAATATTAAGTTTATTCAAGTTTTAGGCCTCTAATAAAAATTTAGTTTTAGGCCTTAAATTATGTTGAGCCGCCGCTGGAAATATGTAGGCATCATACTCAATTCGACTTTGTAAGAGATTCATTATAGTTAGGCATTTCTCCGTTCCGGAGCAAAAAGGGCAAAAAAAAATTATCAAAAAATTCAAAATGACACATCAAAATTTTTAAAACCAAAAAGTGATTTTCCTCTGGCACAATATTGACACGGTTATTCCGTTAAAAATAAAAATTGAGAACTTTTTTTCTTCTTTCACAAAAATCGATGGCACAACAACGATTATTTAAGTCCTATTTTTTTCTCCAACTAAAATTGTTGATATGACAACTTTTTAAAAGAAAATTTATAAAAAATCATGAAAATTGCTACCTCTGCAGTTTTTTTATTTATCTTTTCTAAAATCGAGCATTTGTAACATTTTTTTTTAAATCGAAGGCAGCATTTTTATTAAAATATTCGCAGCCTTGGCAATGTTTTTATCCTCTAAACTTTGAGGCATTATTTCAAAGTTTCCTCACCCATCTTTTTCCTTTTTTTATTCATCTCATTTGTTTGCTTAGTTATTTTCTATAAAATACTATTTTAGAGAATCTATTCCTTTTTCATTCTTCTATTAATATTCATTTACTAGTATAAAAATTCATTATTAATTTATTTTCTTCATAATCTTGTTTTATCAATTTAAAATATAATTACCTTGTATACTTTTAAAATTGATAATATATGTCACAACTATTACATGATTGATTTTCATTGTGATAATGATTTTAAAAACTATTAAATATAAAATATTTTTGTTTTATTATTCTTTTTTGAATTAAAGTAAGATATACATTTATTAAAATATTTTTTGATTTTGATTTTAAATTAATATATAAGGATATATGTACAAGTATCCCCTCAACCTATGCTCAAAATCTCAGAGACACACTTATATTATACTAATGTCCTATTACCTCCCTAAACTTAATTTATTAATAATTTTTTATCCCTTTTTGGCCTACGTGACACTATTTTGTAGGCCTAACACTGATTGACTTTTTTTTTCAAGATAGTGCCACGTAGATCGAAAAGGGGTAGAAAATTACTTATAAAATAAGTTTAGGGGGTAATAGAACCTTAGTATAGTATAAGTGTGTCTCTGGAATTTCGGGCATAGGTTGAGGAGGTACTTGTGCATTTTCCCTAATATATAAAGTGGGTTAACAATAATTTGTGGATATTTTAAATATATTCTTTAATTTGAATCAATAAAATTTCATATTTTTATGACATTATTATGCATATATATTAACTTTAAAATTTGAGCGATCAATATGGGCTAATTCACGTCATTCGGGCTTAATCCATAAAAGTTTGAAAATTTTTCGAGTCAGATCGGCTAATCCATTTTTGCTGTGAGTCAGAAAATGATCGGTCAATCCCACAGATGCAATCGTTCAAAAAGCTTACAGATACCGTGGAGGAATTGTCGCACGTCAACAAGAATTAGAGAATATCATACAACAAAAAGACAAACAGATCGTTCATGTTTAAGGTACAGTGAATTTTCTGATTGTTGAATGATTTTTTTTGTTTCTTTGGTCTTTTTGTATTTGAATGATTACATTTTGTTACTTTTCAATCAATATAATGTACTATTTGCTTTTGAAATTTCATATAAACAAGATATTCCAGTTCCGGCAGTAGGGGCGGAGCTACCCTTATTGAAGGGGGTTCATCCGACCCCCCTTCGTCGGAAAACTATATTATTTATATATAGTTAAAATAAGTTTATATGTATATATAGTATATGTCGAACCCCCTTCGGCTACCTATTTCTACAGATTTTGAAACCCCTTATTGAAAATTCTGGCTCCGACTCTGTCCGGCAGCCGTTGGAATTTCACAACAAGCAGATATTTTCACTATGACCGCCACTGAAATTCCACAGCAATTCCCATTCCGACCACCACTGGAATTCCACCTCCGCACGATAACTAGCTACCAGCCCATCATAGTCCGTTGAAGAATCGTCGGGCTACAAATAAGCACATTCCTAAGACCAATTCTTTCCTAGAAAATTCTGTTTTATTTTCTTGAATGTAGATACAATTTCTATAATAGATAATTTCTTGTAAATGTAAATTTTCATATTTTAGACATTATTTTGGTTCTATAAAATTTTTCAAATTCTTATCTTGAAAATAATCGTCTATTCACTTTAATTAATTTGTAGTTTTATTTTGTACATTGAATTACCCATTTTTTTAGATTAGTTTAATTCTGATTTTATCTGGTATAACTATTGCACTTTCGATTAAATAAGGTTTATTGAGTGAAATAGAATTTTGTTATCATTTGTTTTCGTAAGTGTTGTGTGAAAACAAATACCACCAGTGATCCCTTGTTTCCCGATAGAAAAGCATAATCAGACCCATCGAAAAAATCCATTTTTTTAGTAATAAACATATTTTTTTTAAATACGTTATTTTTCTATAAAATACTATTTTAGAGAAACTATTCCGTTTTTCTTCTTCTATAAACATTCATTTTGATAGAATAGAGGTCCAAAATAATTTATTTTCTTCATAATCTTCTTTTATCAATTAAAAATATAATTACCTCATATACTTTTAAAATTGATAATATATGTCATAACTATTACATACTATTTTCATTTTGATAATGATTTAAAAAAACTAACAAATAGTTTTTGTTTTATTAATATTTTTTGAATTAAAGTAAGATACACATTTGCTAAAACATTTCTTGATTTTACATTAATATGTAAAGAGGGTTAACTATAATTTATCGATATTTTAAAGACAATTCTTTAATTTAAAGCAATAAAGTTTCATATTTTTATGACATTATTAGGTTTATATATTAATTTTAAAACTAGACTGATCAATATGGGCTAATCCATTCTATCATGGTTTCATCTAAATTTTTTAAGTCAAGTCGGGCTAGCCTATTTTTGGTGTGGTTAGAAAATGATCGGCTCAGTCCACAAGTACGTGGGTTACGAGCTTTGCGATGCTAACCCTCTTTTTTTTAAAGTAAATTTTTTATAATTTTTTTAAATAAATTATAATTTTAAAATATAATCATGATTATCGACCAGACAATATTATAATGTGTTAGTGTTATTACTTGTTAATTAAACTCACAAATAAAATTATCTTTATAATATTTATTAAATTTGATTTCAAGTAAAAACATGAATAGGTAAATAAAAATATTAACATAATTGTTTTTCAATGATTATAATAAAACACAAAAATTATGATAACATTTCATAGGGTACGGCCTATGTAGTGATTTACTAGAAATTTTAAGAAATTATTATTTTATGTATGCATATTTTTTAAACATAATTTATATATAAATGATAATATTTTAAACTTTTGACAGATTTGTTTAGCCTATGGGCCGATTCTATCCATATTTGTCAAATCCCACAAATTGACATACTTATTTAGGCCGAGCTAAAAGATTAAAAAGAATTTAAAAATCCTAGCTTAGCCTTATCAAATCACGAGTTAGATTAGGCCGGCCAGACGGGTCT
This sequence comes from Solanum lycopersicoides, assembly GCA_022817965.1. Lineage (NCBI taxonomy): Eukaryota > Viridiplantae > Streptophyta > Magnoliopsida > Solanales > Solanaceae > Solanum > Solanum lycopersicoides. The sequence continues at coordinate 77,784,309 of CM040619.1, forward strand.
AGCCCATATCAATAGCTCTATTTAACACATTATCTATCATTCTTCAAAAATTCAAAAAATATTTTTAATCTAATTAGAATTTTTTTTATAATTATCAAAATTATAATTATTGATAAATTATCATGATCTTACTTATATGAAAAATACGGGATTACAATATTTTTACTAGAAAATAACGTGTTTTAAAAAATAAAACAATGTAATAATTATTTAAAGAATAACATTTTTTACCCAAAGTGATACTCTTATATCAAATTGTGACACACACATACACTCTCTTTCCTCACGGTAGAAAGATTCTTTCCACATTTTAACGAAAGGTTCTTTGACCTTATTTCTTTAATTACTCTCTATCATTAATTATGTTTTTGCTTTGAATTGATATACTTATTTAAAAATGTATAATTGACATAATAAATTTACTATTTTACTCTTATTTATTATAATAGATAATTTAAAATTTTAATATTTGCAAAATTTTTTTTTAAAAAAACGTGAACAAGTAATCAGAGAAACATGAAAAATTTATTCAATGACTATGCTTTTAGAAGGTTCCAACTTTCAATACGTACTTCTGAAAATATGAGAGACGAGAAACTCATTGATTATTTTCAAGAGTCATCTTCTATCATTTGATCGGGGCACCTCAGCCTTTTTATGGGCTTGTCGAGGTTGATGGTACTAAATAATTTCATATTCAATATCCGTTTCAATAACATGCTAGCTTTTAGTAAATTGAATTCATAACCTTGAATATAATAGATTGATATCATATATATAGAGAGAAAATGGCCAAAAGCCCCCTTAAGCTATTATCGAATTCGTCCAATCAACTCTGAATCTTTTAAAAGTAAAATATTTAGCCCCCTATATACTCACGTCCAGATTTGTATTAGGCAGTAGTCTACACGCGCTGCCACGTAATATTCACTCTTTTTTTAATAAAAATAATAATTATTCTTTTATATTTTACTTTTTTTGCTTTGTATTTTCATCTTTTCCTTTTTTCTTTCTTTTCCATTCCTCCATTTCTTTTGCTTTGAAGCTTTTTTAGATTTGACGACTACCACATCTTCAACATTCATCGCAATTTTAAACACTAGGAAATCTCGTTCTAAAAACTCTATCACTGATATTGCTTCTTCTTCCGCTATTATAACATTTCTCAAAGATTGATATGAGAAACTCAATTGATTTTTACAACAATTTCAATAAGTGGGTCTTCTTTATCAAAGGGTTCAAAATTCGTGTTCGTATCTCTCTACAACGTTGAGCATTGAGTCTGATTCATCCATACAACGCTTATTCAAGTTTTCATTTGACATTTTTGATGAATTTTGAGAAAATTCAAAATTCTAATTAGGGACCTAAATAAGAAATTATAGTAGATTATGAACCCTAAATTCAAGATTTGAAGTAGAAATGAACATTAACAACTAAATCGTACTTAATTTTGAGGGAAAATCGTGATTTTTTAACAAAAGGAACAAGGATTAATGGCGTGAAAGAAGAAACAATGAGTTATTTAAAGGTGGGAAAGATGACCATTGAAGAAGAAAAAAATATTTGTCAAATTTTTGTTTCTGATGCGCCTAGAGGTGGTGACAACACCTCCCATGACAGACAGGTCATCACTTAGGTGTGTAGAAAATAGAGCAATATAAAGTTCAGGTGAGTAATAGAATACCCGTGAAATTAGAGTATGTAGTTGGAATTTCGCGTATAGATTGAGAGGGTTTCGGACCATTTTTTTCTCTCACTATATATATTCAAGCCTAATTAAGAAAATTCCAAAAGTTAGGGATGTGATTTAAAGAAAAACAAAGTAATAGTGTATAATTGCTACAATTAAGAATGTGCAGTTGAGGTAACTAAGCAAGCCAAAGAAAATTTCTTCCAGAATATACGTTCAACACGACCATGTCACTTTGGTAAATAATTACTTCCTCCGTCTCAATTGTAAAATAATTTGACATGACAAAAAATTTTAAAAAACTTATTAAAACTTATTGTGTAATTATAAATTATTTAATTGGAATAAAATAAAAAGAAATTAAAGTTTCAGTTATTAGCAAATATACAAATGTGTCTTTTTTACATTAGGATAGTGAAAATACGTACAAACAGTCAATACACTTATTTTTATTAATAGTGTAACGAAAATGATAAAGCAATATGCTATAACATAATAATAGTGTAACGAAAATGTGTACATAGTTAATTAGTGTATATACCTTTTAGCTCTTTCCATGAAATGCTTCGTGGCCAAGGAAGTACTCCATCGTATAACATATATTATTTTGCACTAAATGATTGATCCATGAATATTGGAACGTGTAGAATGCCCAATTTTATAATGAAGATTGTGTTAAATTTGACAAGATTCAAAAAATGAATTAATGAGAAGATATGGTAGTTAGGAGGATAATTCTTCATTGGTAGAAAAGTCAAGATAGCATCTTTTGTAGGTGAAATTTAGGTGAACCATAAATTGGTTTCACAAGGTAAATCTTGACATTTTTGACATATTGTGATGTCATGGATGACATCAATAGGAAGAATTCACTCCTATAAATAGGTAGCTCCTAATTCATTTGTAACACACCTCTCACTTGTCTTCTCATCTCCAAAGGCATTTGTTCTTCTTTCTCTCTTGTAGTATTTCACTTGTACTCTTTTGGAGTGAAATAAATATTGGTTGGTTGTGTCTGAGGACTAGGCAAAAGAAAACAAAAGTTTGCCGAACCTCGTTAATTCTTGGTGTTCCTTTTGTTGTTGTCTCATTTACTATTTATTAGCTACATTTAGATATAGCAGTTGTGATTCTATCACTCTTTATATATTTGGCTTCCGCAACAATTGGTATCAGAGCCAAGGTATTATCTGAGTATGCTCTGTGGTTGCAGCATAGTCTGAACTTCCACATCAGAAAAAGATTTACTTTGGTCTTTGCATTGTTAGCTAGTAAATAGTATTTGTAGTAAAATGGGAGACAAGAAAAATGATGAGTCCACATCAAGTGTCAATAATACGTCATCATTGGCATCTTCGCTTATGACAAGAATTGTGTCAAATGCGAAATTTGCAGTTGAAATTTTTGATGGGTCAGGACATTTCGGAATGTGGCAAGGCGAGGTCCTTGATGTTCTTTTTCAACAAGGGCTAGATATTGCCATTGAAGAAAAGAAACCAGACGGTGTAGGAGAAGAAGATTGGAAGATTATCAACCGTGTTGCTTGCGGTACCATTCGATCTTACCTTGCAAGAGAACAAAAGTATCCATACACGAAGGAAACATCTGCAAATAAATTATGGAATTCATTGGAGGAGAAATTCTTGAAGAAAAACAGTCAAAATAAACTTTACATGAAAAGAAGACTGTTACGCTTCACTTATATTCCTGGTAGCACAATGAATGATCATATCACCAGCTTTAATAAGTTGGCGACAGATTTGCGGAATATGGATGTGACTTTTACGGATGGAGATATGGCCTTAATGTTGTTAAGTTCACTTCCCGATGAGTTCGAGCATCTTGAAACGACTCTACTGCATGGGAATGATGAAGTATCTCTCAAAGAAGTTTGTTCTGCCTTATACAGTTATGAACAAAGAAAGAGAGAAAAACAAAAAGGCGGAGAAGCAGAAGCACTGGTTGCGAGAGGTCGTTCTCAAAATCATATGAGAACGAAGAAAGGGAGATCCAAGTCAAGATCGAGACTCAGCAAAGATGAATGTGCCTTTTGCCGAGAAAAAGGGCATTGGAAGAAAGACTGCCCAAAGTTGAATAGCAAAGCCAAACCAAATAATGGGAAGGCTGTCATGGATTCAAATGTGGCTGATTGTGATGACTCCGATTACTCACTAGTTACAACAGATCCATCCAAATCATCTGATGTATGGTTGATGGACTCAGCTTGTAGTTATCATATGTGTCCCAATCGGGACTGGTTTATTGATTTACAAGAAGGAGAATGTGGAGTTATTCACACTGCAAACAATAATCCTCTTACCGCATATGGTGTTGGTTCAATCCGATTAAGGAACCATGATGGATTAAGTAGAACATTAACAGATGTTCGATATGTACCAGATTTGAAGAAAAATCTCATTTCTGTAGGAGCCCTAGAATCAAAGGGATTCAAAGTCATTGCAGATAATGGCGTGATGAGAATATGCTCTGGTGCACTGGTGGTAATGAAGGCAATTCGAAGAAATAATAACATGTACCACTATCAAGGTAGTACAGTTATTGGGACAGCGGCAACAACATCCAATGACGAGAAGGAGGCAGAAATGACCAAGCTGTGGCATATGCGCTTGGGACATGCTGGAGGGAAATCCTTGAAAACTTTATCAGATCAAGGATTGCTAAAAGGAGTAAAAACTTGCAACTTGGAGTTTTGTGAGCATTGTATCAAGGGAAAGCAAACAAGGGTTAAATTTGGAACAGCTATCCATAATACTAAAGGTATTTTGGATTATGTTCATTCGGATGTTTGGGGTGCTTCCAAAACACCTTCATTAGGTGGGAAACACTATTTTGTAACCTTTGTTGATGACTTTTCTCGAAGATTGTGGGTGTATACGATGAAAACAAAAGATGAAGTTTTGGGAATTTTTCTCAAATGGAAGGCGATGATAGAAACTCAAAGTGGCAGAAAGATCAAGTGTCTTCGCACAGACAATGGTGGAGAATACAAAAATGATCTTTTTCAGAAAATTTGTGAGGAAAATGGCATCGTCAGACATTTCACCGTCAGAAATACACCACAACAGAATGGAGTGGCAGAACGCATGAACCGAACTTTGCTGGAGAAAGTTCGGTGTATGTTGTCCAATGCTGGCTTGGGCAAAGAATTTTGGGCTGAGGCAATAACATATGCGTGCCACCTCATTAATCGTCTACCATCTGCTGCTATTGGTGGGAAGACACCATTTGAAAAATGGTATGGAAAACCTGCTGAAGATTATGGTTCTTTACATGTATTTGGCTCAATTGCATATTATCATGTAAGAGAGTCAAAATTGGACCCAAGAGCAAAGAAAGCTTTATTTATGGGAATTACTTCTTGAGTCAAAGGATACCGTTTATGGTGTCCAGAGACAAGAAAAGTTATTTTCAGCAGGGATGTTACCTTTGATGAATCTGCCTTGACAAATAAGGTAACACTTGAAGAAGCCAAACAAATTGATGGTGCTTCAAAGCAGGTGGAGTTTGAAGGAAAGATAATTTTCCCAACACAGGGATCAAACGAGGAAACACAGAAGATTTTCCTCTTGAAGGAGAGCCAGTCGAAGAGGAGGTTCCATCTCAAGAACCTCAACCACAACTTGAATCAATAGCAACGAGCAAGCCAAAAAGGACAATAAGAAAACCTGCTCGACTCACAGATATGGTGGCTTGTGCTAACTCAATTGCAGCCGATGACATTCCTACCACTTATAAAGACGCAGTCCAAAGTTCACAAAAGATAAGTGGAGGAATGCCATGGATGAAGAAATGCAATCTCTTCATCAGAATCATACATGGAGATTGGCCAATCTCCAGAGGGCAAGAAAGCAATTGGGTGCAAATGGGTATTTGCAAAGAAAGAGGGATTTCCTAATCAAGAAGATGTTCGCTACAAAGCAAGATTGGTGGCCAAAGGATATGCTCAAAAGGAGGGAATTGATTATAATGAGGTATTTTCTCCAGTTGTGAAACACTCCTCCATTAGAGTTTTGTTGGCTTTGGTAGCACAGTTGAATTTGGAACTAGTTCAGTTGGATGTAAAAACTGCTTTTTTACATGGAGACTTGGAAGAGGAAATCTATATGACTCAGCCAGAAGGATTCAAAGTTGATGGAAAAGAAAATATGGTGTGCAAACTTGAAAAATCGTTGTATGGATTGAAACAATCTTCTAGACAATGGTACAAACGATTTGACAAGTTTATGTTGCAGCAAAGGTACATAAGAAGCAAATACGATCATTGTGTGTATTTGCGCAAGCTTGAAGATAATTCCTTTATATATCTTCTCCTATATGTTGATGATATGTTGATAGCTTCTAAAAGTCAAGAGGAAATTGAGAAGCTAAAGATTCAACTGAGAAAGGAGTTTGAGATGAAGGATTTGGGTGAGGCAAAGAAGATTCTTGGCATGGAGATAAAAAGAGATAGACATTCAAAGAAACTTATTTATCTCAGAAAGAATATTTGAAAAGAGTACTAAACCGATTCGGTATGAATGAAAAAACGAAGTCGGTTAGCACTCCGCTTGCTCCTCATTTTAAGCTTAGTGATGCTATGTCACCTAAGAATGAAGCTGAACGAGAATATATGTCAAGAGTACCATACGCGAATGCTATTGGTAGCTTGATGTATGCAATGGTTTGCACAAGGCCAGATATTTCACACGCTGTTGGAGTTGTAAGCAGGTACATGCACAATCCTGGAAAGGATCATTGGCAGGCTGTAAAATGGATTCTACGGTATATTCATAATACTGTAGATGTTGGTTTGGTTTTCGAGCAGAAAGATAGTCAATATCTTGTTGGATATTGTGACTCAGATTATGCAGGTGATTTGGACAAACGAAGATCAACTACTGGTTATGTTTTTACTATTGCAAATGCACCAGTTAGTTGGAAGTCTACTTTGCAGTCAACAGTTGCTTTGTCTACCACTGAGGCAGAGTACATGGCAATTACAGAGGCTGCGAAGGAAGCAATTTGGCTTCAAGGATTGCTTAGAGAGCTTGGTATTGGACAAGAAGAAATCACAATATTTTGTGATAGTCAGAGTGCTATTCAATTAGCAAAGAACCAAGTTTATCATGCAAGGACGAAGCACATTGACGTCCGATATCATTTCATACGAGAAATCATAGAAGATGGTGGAGTCATAATACAGAAGATTGTTGTTGAGAGAAAGTTGAAAATTGTTGAGAATTTGCCAAGGTGGAGATTTGTTAAATTTGACAAGATTCAAAAATGAATTAATGAGAAGATATGGTAGTTAGGAGGATAATTCTTCATTGGTAGAAAAGTCAAGATAGCATCTTTTGTAGGTGAAATTTAGGTGAACCATAAATTGGTTTCACAAGGTAAATCTTGACATTTTTGACATATTGTGATGTCATGGATGACATCAATAGGAAGAATTCACTCCTATAAATAGGTAGCTCCTAATTCATTTGTAACACACCTCTCACTTGTCTTCTCATCTCCAAAGGCATTTGTTCTTCTTTCTCTCTTGTAGTATTTCACTTGTACTCTTTTGGAGTGAAATAAATATTGGTTGGTTGTGTCTGAGGACTAGGCAAAAGAAAACAAAAGTTTGCCGAACCTCGTTAATTCTTGGTGTTCCTTTTGTTGTTGTCTCATTTACTATTTATTAGCTACATTTAGATATAGCAGTTGTGATTCTATCACTCTCTATATATTTGGCTTCCGCAACAGATTGAAGCCCCACTTACATGAGAAATTTGTATTGAATGAAAAAGCAAAAGTGATGGGATTAGTTTAATAGCTCGAGTTGGACAATCTTTTCAGTTTTTTGTCTTTCTTTTTCCCCAAAAAGTTGAGGAAATTAAGTCGGAAACGAACATATTGGTTTTATATTTTCATTGGTAATTTACTTGAGTACCAAGGGATAACCATGTTTTTATGAAATTATATTCAATTGTAGTATGAAGAAAGATTACTGAGTTGGTGTAGTAAATGATATTTCATAAATAAGATTAGGGAATCACATAAAGTTCATCCCATCAAGCTTGTCTAGTGTGATTTATATCTTTTCTATAATTTGCGAGCTATTACACGAGAGCAAATTTATCTTTGTTCACATAAAGTTACATAAAAATACATAATTGTAGTGAAGTTCCCATAAAGGGGACCGCGTTCAATCGGGCACCGGCCAATTTTTTTTGTATTAGTGCTGCACGAAGGGCCTTTGTTCCCCTGCTATATATAGTTGTATAGTTGTATTAAGCCCCATATCACTAACTTCATAATACACTTCTTTTAATTTCTTCATTCAAAATATTGCACACAATCATGGTAGATACATTGACTGAATTATGCTCCAAACTTGCTGGACTGATGTTCATTTTGGGTAAAATTCAGCAACTTGTCCCTCATTCTTTCTACAAGCGCATCAAAACATTGTGGCATCGAATAGAAAATTATTTCTACCCGTATGTCCAAATTACCATCGATGAATACTCCAACGATAGAAAATGGAACTCTTACACGGAAACATTCCCTGATAATTCTTCAGGGGGGCGTTCTCAACTTCCGATTGAAAAGAAATGTTATACGCTAACTTTCAATAAGAAAAATCAAGAGATGGTCACCGGACAATATTTGAAACATGTGATGGAAGAAGGGAAGGCCATTGAGTTCAAGAACAAGAAGCAGAAGATCTACTCTAACGAAGAGGGGGAGAGGTATTGGTATGGTAAAGGTAAGTACATAGATCATGTGGTAAATGAGTACGTATGTGAAACAACTTGGATGAATTACTAATGGATTTGTTTTTTTTTGTACCATTTATAGGTATGTGGAGGAACATAAATTTCGAGCACCCTGCAACATTTGACACACTGGCTATGGATCCTACGAAGAAGGAAGAAATAATCAATGATCTCGTTGCTTTCAGCAAGGGGAAGGACTACTATTCCAAGGTTGGAAAGGCGTGGAAGCGCGGCTACCTTCTTTATGGTCCACCAGGGACTGGAAAATCAACTATGATTGCAGCAATTGCGAATTACTTGAACTATGATATTTATGATCTTGAGCTCACCTCAGTTAAGGACAACTCAGAGCTTAAGAAATTGCTCATGGAAACAACAAGCAAGTCCATCATTGTCATTGAAGATATCGATTGTTCTATTGATCTCACAGGCAAGAGAAAGAAGAAAAAGAAAAAGGAAACAACGAATAAGGAGGAGGAAGAAGATTCAGACTCGACTACAGAGAAAAAGAACGACAAGAACGAATCTAGCAAACTTACTCTTTCGGGGCTTTTGAATTTCATAGATGGAATATGGTCAGCTTGTGGTCAAGAGAGAATTATTATATTTACGACTAATCATGTTGACAAACTTGATCCAGCTCTGATACGTAGAGGACGGATGGATATGCACATTGAGATGTCATATTGCAAATATGAAGCATTCAAAGTGTTGGCTAAGAATTACTTGGGAATTGAAACACATCCTCTGTTTCAAGAGATTCAACGTTTATTAGAGGAAGTAGACGTGAGTCCTTGTGATGTGGCTGAGAACTTGATGCCCAAAAATGCTTCAGGAAAACCTGAGATTTGCTTGGAAAGCTTAGTCAAAGTTTTGAAAAAGGCCAAGAGAAAGGCCAGCTTGAATTCCCAGAAGAACAAAAAATCCTCCACGAAACTAATCAAAACTTATAGCCGTTTCAAAAAGCTGTTTGAATGATGTTTTTACCTTTAATTCTTAACTCTTTTTTCACTCTTTGGGGGTCGGGAGGTAGACTTTTTCCTTGTATACAACAACAATAACAGCACACCTAGTTTGGGTTTCGGGGAGGGTGCAGTGTACGGAAACCTTATCCCTACCTTTGTTGGGTAGAGAGTAGAGAGGTTGTTTCCGACAATCAGTTCTAGTTCTAGAAAAAATAAGATGGTGTTACGTTGTACTCTTTTCCTTTTGTATTTTCGCACTTGTGTTTGTCTAACCAAACATACTCTTTAAATTATTGCTAAAGCTCTCTGTTGATCATTTTTGTCATGTAGAATCATCAGCTGTCACTGTAATGAACAGAAAATTTTATTTGGATCATGAACTAATCGTTCAGAAGATTTTTGTCATGTAGAATCATCAGCTGTCACTGTGATGAACAGAAAAGTTTTATTTGGATCATGAACTAATCCTTCAGAAGGCGAAAATCTAAGGATAAATAATTAAGGATCCAAAAATTTACTGTACTGATTTGCAAGTAAGAAAACTATAAAATTATACACAACAACGAATTATAAACACATAATAAACAAAATTGAGTACACTCCTACATAACAATATAATAAAACTACTAGTACCTAAGATAAAATATGAAAACATCATCTGAAAAGCTTTTTAAAACGGCCATAAAATTTTGTTAACTTTTTATTTTTCTTTGATTTTTCTTCCTTGACTTGTTCCGAATCTTGTTTTTCCTTCTCCCTGGCCTCTTGTATTGCCTTTTCCTTGGAATCTTTCAAAGCCAGAATCAAGTTATTCAAGCAAATCTCAATCCCTCCCGAAGTATTCTTGAGTATCAAGGTCTCCGCGACATCACAAGGACTCATGTTTACTTCCTCTAGTAAAGGTTGAATCTCTTGAAACAGAGGATGTGTATCAATGCCCAAGTAATTCTTAGCCAACACTTTGAATGCTTCGTATCTGCAATACGACATCTCAATGTGCATATCCATGCGTCCTCTACGTATCAAAGCTGGATCAAGTTTGTCCACATGATTAGTCGTAAATATGATAATTCTCTCTTCACCACAAGCTGACCAAATGCCATCAATGAAATTCAACAACCCTGATAGTGTGAGTTTTTTTTTGCCTTCATAGTCTGAGTCAGAGTCAGAGTCTGAGTCTGAGTCTGAATCAGAATTCGAATCTGAGTCATCCTTCTTCTTCTTATTCTTTTTTGCCTCCTTTCTCTTTCCAGTGACGGAACAATCAATGTCTTCGATGACAATTATAGACTTGCTTGTTGTTTCCATGAGCAACTTCTTAAGTCCTAAGTTATCCTTAACAGAAGTTAGCTCAAGATCATAAATATCATAGTTCAAGTAATTTGCAATAGCTGCAATCATAGTTGATTTTCCAGTTCCTGGTGGACCATAAAGAAGATAACCGCGCTTCCATGCCTTTCCAACTTTGGAATAATAATCCTTTCCCTTGGTGAAAGCAATGAGATCGTTGATTATTTCCGCTTTCTTCTTAGGATCCATAGCCAGAGTATCAAAAGTTGCAGGGTGCTCAAAATTGATATGCTTCCACATTGAGTTGAAACACGCCCACCAAGAAGGCATACTATCGTTACAATAAATCCTCTGCTTCTTATTCTTGAACTCAATTGCCCTGCCTTCTTCAATCACATGTTTCAAGTATTTTCCGGTGACAATCTCTCGATGTTGCTTATTGAATATAATTGTGTAACTTTTCTTCTGACTAGGCTGGTTTTTTTTTTACTCGCCTGAGAATTATCATCGAACGTTTCAATGTGAGAGCGCCAGCAGAATGTAGCTCCTTCGAATTCATCAACGATTTCTTCTCCTTCGTCCAACATAACAGAGAAGACCTGCTGTTTTCGGGTTTTTCAACTTTGAGATACTTAGCACCAGTGTCGACGGACTTGCTACCCAAATAAGTGTCGACATGTCTGTAAACTTTGTTAACTTTTCCATTGGTGAGTTCGTCAATCGTAATCTGAACATGAGGATAGAAGTAATTTTCGAGTCGATTCCAGTAGGATTCGATTCGTTTGCAGAGTATTTGAGGGAACAGTTGTTGAATTGTGCCCCATATGAACATTAGTCCAGCAAGCTTCGATCCTACTTCAGTCAATGATGCTCCCATTGTGTTTTCCCTACCTTAATTTTGTGACTTGGTATCCTTGAAGGTGTGTATATATAGTGGTCATTGCCCAAGTTCATGTAGAACAAGGAAATATATTAGTTTCACAAGTCGTATTGGAGTAGGATTTGAATTATATTCATGAAAATTGTAACCCTTTACATTATTAATATAGTTCAAACTATTATAATTGGTAAGTTTCTATTTTTATCCTATTCTGTTTTTAAAATTATAAAATCAAACAAATTGTCTTCTATTCCTACTATGAAAATATATAAATAAATAAAAAGAAGAACAGGAAAACCTTTTCAACAAGGAAAGAAATTGTCATCGATTCCTAAAATTAGTACCTTTTCAATTAGGAATCAATTTGTTTACAAAAAATTCTAACGTAAATTAAAGAGGAGATACTAAGTTTATTGAGTATTTGTGATATTTTTTGGAATAAAAATAATATAAAAGTTCTCAAGATATTTTTCTCTGTTTTTTGAAGTTGAATTTGTACTTGAATGAAAGTAGTTTTTATAATTGTTTCATAACAAAATTGAACATTACTTAATATTCTAAATTGATCGACACCAATAAACCTCAAAGAAGGGTCGGGTCGATCTAAGAACCAATTAAGCCCAGTTACATAAAATTTGGGCTTTCAATGATTAGACTCAGATACCAGAATTGGTAATCTGATCATGATACGACACATATAACTTGAACTCTTTATTATGAATATAGAATGAAGAATTATTTCGTGTACATATGACAATATTGCAGCTAAATAATTGATGAAGCAGATAAATGTTGAGTGGCCCATTTATCTGGACAGAAAGTTATAACAAATTGATCGGATGAACAGCTGAGTACAGGCGAAGGCGTGTCGAAAGCATAACTAACGTATGAGGGACAAGCTTTCTTGAACAAACTTGAGTACACACTCGGCTTGCATTTTTCAGGACTTCCATATTTGTTCCTACAACAAAACGAGTCGAGATTGAAAGCCAAGCAAGCACTTTTACACGCTACCACTTGTCCTTCATCATTTACAACCTATTAAAAAAATCATAATTAAGTAAATAATAATATCAGTATATGAGATGGTCATGCACTTCAAACATATTAACGTACCTGAAGCTCAGGTGGACATGTATCTTTCAAGTTTTTGGTGCACCCTCTAATTAGGCATTTTGATGATGAAGGCTTATTTGTTACCGAAACAGGGAGGTTATATCCATCGACTAAACTTACATCGTAGAAACTTGGCTGCTTTTTATCATATTGTATTGTCATTTCTATTAGTGTAGCTGGAGGAAGGCCTATAGTTCCTTCACATTCGAGTTTTCCGTCACAATCGCCTGTTTCACAGGCCGGTTTGTGATTGGTGGAAACGTTGAAATTGCAGCCAGTTCGAGCCCAAATGCGTCCACTCCAGTCTCCTGGGGCTCCAATTCGGCGAACTCCGCCGGATGGAAGGTAGAAACCACCGTTTGCTAAAACTGGATGGCCCGTGTTTGGGGCAGTTGCTGGCCAGATAGGGAAGGAGCATTTGTTATTAATATAAATACTGCATCCCTCCACCTCTCTTAGTTTACCTGCACAAAAATTGTGCATAAATTATGTGTAACAATAGGTGTGTTTGGTATGGGAGGAAATGTTTGTCGTAAAAATAAGTGGATTTCTGATTTATTTTATCATGTTTGGTTAATGGATTAAAAAATATAATTTCCCTATCTAAAAATTTTGATTTGACCATTTGTTTATATATATATTTTTTGGTCTTTGTAATATATGACTCAGCACATTAATTATCAACTAAATAAAACGTATGTCTATGGGCATTTTTGAAAGTATATTATATTATATTACCTCAATAAATATATATAGAGTAACGACAACAGAATCTTAACATAAATAAGTAATTCATTAATCAATTTGATTTAATTATTTTGAAGTTTTTCTAAATATTCACAAGCAAAGAATCAAAAGTGCATATTTTAATTAGTTGAAGATTAAATGTGCTTAATTAGTGAGATTTGGCAAAGACTAAAATACCTGATGTAATGAAGTGGCATATAAAGAAGAGTTGGAGAGCAAAAGATATCCGTGAAAAATTCATCGTAATTTCCATTTTTTTTTTTGACAAATACAAGGAGCTAAAGAATGCATATTTATATAGTTTGGATATATATATGTTAATTATTAATTAATAGAAAGTGGTCCAAATCCTTCTTTGATTTTACTTCAAGTTTAACAGCTAGCCTTTATGAAGAAGAAATTAAATAACCTTGACGATATTAGATGTGTACCTAGCTTGCCTCACCACTTAAATTAGTACTATTATTTTCTTCCAGTTAACACAAAATGAGTGGCAGATGTAGAATTTAACTAATTAGGTGTAATGATGCACTCATTGCTTTTAAGAATAATACTACTTATAAATAAAAGGAGAAGAAATTATATTGAGTAGCTTTTTAAACTACAAATAGAATGTCAAATAAGTTATGTTCTTTAATTCATCCACATCTTCTTCCACTTTTCCCGTGGTAGGTCAAGAATCAAGAAAAGATTGAGTTCGGAACTTAAATAAGCCATAAAAAAATATAAGTAACCAAAATAA